>JAHLJT010009436.1:222720612-222772798 GCA_031308135.1 Acheta domesticus
GACTTATATCCCCACGTACAGAGCGTACAGCCTGTACATAGCATTACGCAATGTACTCCGGAGCAAAGCAGGGCTTACGAATTTAATTAAAGCACAAGTCCCGATAACCAATATCTTGGATCCAGAAAGGAGGCGCCTTTTCGTGTCCCCGATAATTTTAACGAACTTCTATCTTAAGCACCTAATAAATATTAATGAATTTCATCGCAGCTGCGCCCTGCGCTCAGATTAGACGTCGAAGGCTCCAATAACTAACGCCTGCCCCTTAACCTCCATGTAATCATGAAAGGTCACTTCGGGGCACAGTCCTCGCGATACCAAGATCCTCGCTTCGGAGCTCCCCCTCCGCCCGTGATAAGGGCCACACAGAGCGCATTTGCGCCTCTGACCATAATAAGTATCTCCCCCTCCACCATGTACTTACAAACAGGAGTGGGGATGTAGGCTATATAGTTTCTAAGGAGATATTGTAAAGGGTTCACAACCATTTTCGACTTTGTAATAGAAATTTGTATAACCTGTATTTTATTCACTTCTGTAATAAAACTCGGTGTGTTCTCACTCTCTGAGTTTCATTTCACTAAGTCTGTCTGGAGAACTGTCGACTTGCCATCGACGTATTTTACTGGGGGCTCAGCCGGGATGGCAGGTGTCCAATAATTGCAATTACGGAAGACATTAAGCGAGCTAATCGTCAGTAGTAACCTCTTCAACAATTAAGAGGCTTTCAAGACTGCGACTTGCCGCGCCCTGCTGCCCTGTCTCGACGGAACGTCCACGACGAGCACGCGGTCTTCATCGCCATTGCAGAGGACTTCTTAAGGCCAGCCGATCGCCAGCAGTAACCTCTTCACCCATTAAGAGGCCTTCGAGTCTGCGACCTGCTGCGCCCTGCTGCCATCCACTTCGGACCGGCCTGGTGATCAACGGAACCTGAGAGAACGTCCCACTTCAGACGCAGGATGTTGGTCTGGATCCTCATCTCTTCAATGCTGTAAGTGAGACTTCACACCGCTGTGTTAATGAGTGCAGTGCTTAGCTACAGTAGTCAAAGAGCTATTTTTGGTTATCGTGCATTTTCATTAAGCAAAATTCAGAAGTGCAACGTATCTTATAGAAGTGCAGTAGTTAAACGCAATAGTTTAAAAAGCTACTTTCGTATCCTGCATTTTTATAACCTGTGAACCAGAATTAAATTTATAATTCATTTCATTTTGAAAGTAACCAATTAGAAAATTAATTTTAATTTTAAAGATTATCTTAATTGTATATTTTAAGGAATTTATTCCATAACTTAAGGTAAATTTTATTTACATAATGGCGCAAGGCTTCGAACCCCTCACAAAGTGGGAAATGGCACACATTAATCTGTTGCCAGAATTTAACGGTACTTCCGACTGTAATTTAGATTATTTCTTAGTCCAATGCGAGTCTTTCTTGCGAAATTTTCATAGATCTCCGGAAACCCCGAATGCAGAACTAACTAATATGTTCCTTTTCAATGTAGTAAAAGCCAAAATCAAAGGCGAAGCACAATCAGTGCTCGATGTCGAAACAAATTCGAATTTCGAAAGACTAAAGGAAAAGTTAATAAGAAAATACGGAGACGCTCGCGACGAACACATCTTGTTCCGCGAAATATCCAATTGTTGTCAAAAACGCAATGAAAGTTTCCTGGAATATCATGACCGATTAAATCAACTACTCATTAAGTACAAAAGTACATTAAAATTGAATCATCAAAATCCCATTCTAGAAATGAAGTTACAGGAAGCAGACGGAAAAGCTTTAGGCGCTTTCCGAGCAGGTATCCTTAACCCATATCGCGAATACCTTAGGTACGCACAGATTACAGACCTCTCTCAAGCTCTTCGTGCATGCCGCGATTATGACAACGAACGAGCATACGAAAACTACATGGATTCATTGCGCAACAACCAAAAACAAAATCTTCCAACTCCCAACCAACAGGTTAAAACAAATCAAACTCCCACGTTTAATTTCAGAAGTAGCTTCCCCACACCTTTTACGCATTCTAATTTTACTCCAAGTATGTCGCGTTTTCAGCCAATGTCACATCGACCTGAACCAAGTAGAGTCTTGCCACCGCATGTAAGTCAGCCGCAAAATCACACGCAGCAAAATTTGCATCGTTCTCCTCTTATTAGGCCTCCCCAATTTCGAACCACCTGTAGGTCAGGGAAGACCATATCCACATCCCTTGCAGATTGGAAGAATGCATGACCCGCCGAATCAACCGCAAGGTAATAGACAGACTCCCATGTCGAGGTGTTTCCACTATCAGACAAAACGCGAATTACCACTACAATGACAATCAGATTGACCATACTGACTATAGCGGACAGAATTATGAGGACACCTATGACGAAACCTCTCAGAAGTATGACTACTATTATCCAGAGCAGACAAATGAGAAACTTCGAAACTAGCGAATTCGTGAACCAGGATTTTCGCGAGGTTGCGTCATCAATACCCAAGACTTGAATAATATACACAATGCTCCAGAACTCCCTTTCATCATCGTTGTTTGGTCTAAAGATCTTAATTGACTCCGGCGCCAGCAACTCTATGATAAATCCGAACCCCGCTCACGAAATGTTTTCTGAATATCTTTTTAAGGAAAATTTTTGCATCCAGTCCATCCATGCTAAAACAATAGGAACGGAACAACGTACGCTAATCGGATATTTTCTGAGTACGGTCTGGACTCGCCTATTAATTTTAGAGTAATTCAGTGGCACAATTATTTCGATGCTCTCATCGGCTCTTCAGATTTTGCACGTCTGAAAGCGAAAATTGACTACCACACTAATACTATCATCCTAGGGGATAAGAAGATTCCTTTCTACTTTCATTCCCCGTTCAAACAAAAACATCACGAAATCGAACAAAATTCCCACGATCTTACGATTCCAGTCAACATAAAACAAGGAGAAGTGTATGTCCCAGCTTTTATCCATGACGGTCACTACTTCCCCGACGCGATTCTAGTTGCCGAAGAGTATGCCGTTAAATATCCCACGGAATGCTTTTCGGAAGTCGAATTTGACCAGCCTGTGTATGTCGAACCACTAGACAGCGTCGACGTCCAGTCGCTTGAGATAAATTCAATTACCGAACGAGATATCGGAGAGTTTTGAGAACTCAGCATATGAATGACCTAGAAACAGAGGCAATATTCAACGTATGTTCGGAATTTGCCGATGTGTTCTACTTCCCCGGTTGCGACCTATCTTTTACTAATTCTGTGAAACACTATATCCGTACCACTGATGAGAGTCCGGTTTATAAAAGAAATTATCGTTATCCACCCCACTTGAAAGACCTTATCAATAAAGAAGTACAAAAGTTGCTAAATACAGGGCATTATTACACACAGCGAGTCGCCATATTGCAGTCCCGTGTGGATAGTACCCAAGAAAACGGACGCATCAGGCGAAAGGAAGTGGCGGCTAGTTATCGACTTCCGCGATTTGAATAAAAAGACTATTGAGGATAAATACCCATTACCTAGAATCGAGGAAATTCTTGATAGCTTAGGTAAGTGCCAGTACTTTAGTACTCTCGATCTGGCACAAGGTTTCCACCAAATCGAAATGGATCCTCGATCCATAGAGAAAACAGCATTTACTGTAGACAATCAACATTTGATGTTTAAGAGAATGCCTTTTGGAGTCCGGAACGCACCAGCCACATTTCAAAGAGTGATGGATAACGTGCTCAGACCGTTTCTCTATAAATTCTGCTTTGTGTACATCGATGATATTATCATTTTCTCGAAATCTTTAGAAGAACACGTCTATCATTTGTCACTTGTCCTGAAAAAACTACGAGAAGTTAATTTAAAAATTCAACTGGACAAGACAGAATTTTTACACAAGGAAGTTGCCTTTCTCGGACACGTAGTGACCCAGGACGGTATAAAACCCAATCCGGACAAAATTAAAGCTATAAAAGAATATCCGATACCTACCACGACGAAGGAAATTAAACAGTTTCTCGGGTTAACAGGCTACTATAGAAAATTCATTAAGGATTATTCAAAGGTTAGTTTCCCTTTTACTCGATGCCTGAAGAAAGGCGCTAGAATTGATATACATGATGAAGCTTATAAAGGAGCTTTCGAACAGCTGAAAGTACTTCTCTCGAACGCGCCCGTCCTCGCCTACCCGGATTTCACGCAACCTTTCGTATTAACCACGGACAGTTCGAATTTCGCTTTAGGCTCCGTACTATCGCAAAATTCACACCCTATCGCATATCACTCTCGCACCCTGAATCCATCTGAACGTCATTACTCAAACCGTGGAACGGGAGTTATTATCTATTGTCGATAGTTGTAAGCGATTCAAACCCTACCTCTGGGGACGACGGTTTACAATAGAATGTGACCACAGGCCCTTACAATGGTTGTTTTCACTGAAGGATCCCTCCTCCCGCCTGTACAGGTGGAAAATAAAGCTAGAGGAATTCAATTTCGAGATTAAGTACGTGAAAGGCAAAATTAATTACGTCGCCGACGCGCTGTCTCGCATAGAAATTAATGCCCATGATGAAGACGCTAAACCAGACATTGCTACCGTCCCGGACAAAGACCATCAACAGGAAATTGACTGTCAGGCGATAAATTCTAATCTAGAAGACCCCATCTTCACCCTAAGAATGTCAGAAAGATCCCATTACAATGCGTTAGACCACATTTTCGTACCTACCACCGATCTAGAGGAATATATCATTAACAAAGAAACGCAAGCTCGAGAAATGGCTGCCCGTAATCCCCAGCCAGAGAAGACTTCTTCCCTTCATGAATACCGAGTAAATGACACTGTTTATGTAAAGGACCCGCCGACGCGTAACAAAAAATCCAAAAAATTGTATCGCGACGGCCTAGTGGTGAAAACCGAAACCAACAAAATCCACTGCAAAATGAAAAACGGAAAGTCATCGTAGATAACTACCACAAGTTTATTTTCCATTTCAACTTAACCACTTTAACAGAAACGCTCTCCCAGATAAGAAACACCACCGACTCCTTGAATACTAAAAGTAATAATACCTTTCCCTTCTTGTCTTACGAGATATCGATGCTACTAAAAGAGGCTGAAAAGGAACTTTCAAAATTACTCCCCACACGCAATAGAAATAAAAGAGGTCTTGTCAATGGACTAGGAAAAATTATAAAATTTATTTCAGGAAATTTAGATCAGGAGGATTACGATACGCTTGAGGCACAAATTACCGCCTTGCAAAGCGACAGAGATCAGGAAATACGACATGTTAATAAACTAGTCTCGTTCAGTAATTCTATCACTCACAAATTCGTAAATGAAATGAATCACATAAATTTAAACATGGGGCTAATTCAGCAAATATTGTCAAAGCAGGATTTCAAAGTAGACCTTTTAGAGCAGTATCAGTACACTACGATGTGTTTAAGAAGATTCTTGAAGATTCTACGAACTCTAGAAAATACCATAAGTTTGTCTTTCCATGATATCACGAACGTTCAGTTGTTCTCCAATGAAGATGTTACCAATGTAATGAACCATCTGTATGCGGTTTATCCTGTCAAATCTATTGTTCATAGTGACCCTTACCATGTTTTGAGAACCTCAAATTCACAAAGAGCCAGGTTGTCATAATAGACCAAGGATTGGTCGTAATATTATCAGTACCAACTACTGATGGTAATAATTATCACTTGTACGCAATCACACCTGTGCCTACTATTAATAACGTCGTGTTAATTCCTTCCGAGAGGAATTATCTCCAGGGCCCTACCTCTAAATGGTCCACGGAAGATTGCATAAAAGGTACATTAACATATGTTTGTGCTAATTACAATGTGAGAGTTACCAGTTGTAATCTGACGAAAACAACAGGATGTGATTTCGCACAGGTAACTAATGATGTAAAGCTGTTTCAACTTCTTAACAAAAATGACATCCTATTTTTCTCATCTCTTAAAGAAATTGTAATACAAACTTGCAATAATAACCAAACTTCGGTAGAACTACAAGGTTCATATCTAATCTATAGTAATGTAAATTGTCCTATATCAGCAATGAGTACCACATTAGAACCAAAGTCAACCACTCATGTCATGACGTTTCCACTTGTATATGTGTATAATGAACATGATGTAAAACTGAAAATTCAATTTCATCCATCCCACCTCGATGTAAATAAACTAAAATTAGACTTAATTCCCATCACACCCACTCCTATTTTGTGGAAACAATTTAATGTAGTTGATATTGGTTTCGTATTGTTTATTTTATGTTTTGTATGTTATGTGTGTAGAAAAATGTTGTACAAGGTACTTCTTAAATTGGTGGTACGTCGGGAGAAAAAACAAATCCCCGAGGACGGGGAAGCGGATCTGGTGGGGGAGGACTTATATCCCCACGTACAGAGCGTACAGCCTGTACATAGCATTACGCAATGTACTCCGGAGCAAAGCAGGGCTTACGAATTTAATTAAAGCACAAGTCCCGATAACCAATATCTTGGATCCAGAAAGGAGGCGCCTTTTCGTGTCCCCGATAATTTTAACGAACTTCTATCTTAAGCACCTAATAAATATTAATGAATTTCATCGCAGCTGCGCCCTGCGCTCAGATTAGACGTCGAAGGCTCCAATAACTAACGCCTGCCCCTTAACCTCCATGTAATCATGAAAGGTCACTTCGGGGCACAGTCCTCGCGATACCAAGATCCTCGCTTCGGAGCTCCCCCTCCGCCCGTGATAAGGGCCACACAGAGCGCATTTGCGCCTCTGACCATAATAAGTATCTCCCCCTCCACCATGTACTTACAAACAGGAGTGGGGATGTAGGCTATATAGTTTCTAAGGAGATATTGTAAAGGGTTCACAACCATTTTCGACTTTGTAATAGAAATTTGTATAACCTGTATTTTATTCACTTCTGTAATAAAACTCGGTGTGTTCTCACTCTCTGAGTTTCATTTCACTAAGTCTGTCTGGAGAACTGTCGACTTGCCATCGACGTATTTTACTCGAGAGTTCTCGCACGGGTACGCAGAGGTAGTGGGGGAAAACTTGTGCTATGGCACAACACAAAGAACAAACTTTTTAAAGTAGCTAAAGTAAAATAGCTTGAAATAAATGAAAAACAAAAATCAAAACGCGCTAGCCTACAGTACTACGTGAATCAATTAAAAAACAACTAAATTTAAAATTATAGAAAGAATAGTGCAAGTCAACCGACAACTGCCAACGATCGCAGTCCAAACGCACGATTTAAATGTTAGCGATATCTGGAAGTATGTACACTAACGCCCAACTGCAAACTCATATTGTAAATAAAACACGGTTTATATTAAACTCAAGGTGTCGGGTCGTTAAGATATTAAAAATGCAAACATAGTTTGAGCAACATTCCCATGTACCGAAGTGGGCTTACTAATGCCTACTAAATTGTTTCTACTGCTAACAAATGGTATTTAGTACTCAAAGGTGAAACCTTTAGTTTTATTATTTTTTGGCTCGGAATTGTTTTTCTTGAGGTACGTAAGGACGCAGAAAATAATTCAATACTTTTTAGTAAACAAATAATTTTTCAATTTTCTCACCCCAGCAAGATGGCACCCTGACTCTCCAAAACCCACTCGGTTCTTCATAACGAATCAAGGAAAGTTGAATAATATTGCAATGAGTAGGTCTGTTCTTGGTCGATGGCTTTCTCAAGAGTAAAAACCTTTTCTGTTATTTGAATATCAAGGAAAGCGAAAAGCTAACTCTCAAGGAAGATTGAAAAATGTTGTTTTTAAAGAAGAGTGAATTGTTCCAAGAACATCTCTCTATAATGTGGAATAAACTTTAATTGAAAATTTGTTTCAAACATCAATTGCATTGTTATTTGTTTGATATTCTGTAAGTACATTAATAGTTCCTCTCCTTTGTGGAACGGATAGACAAATGGATAGGGAAAGGGTGGGATTTAACATGCGAGTGTTCTCGCACGGGTACGCTATTTATATAAATAAAAAGGTGACCTTGTGAATCAGGTGTAATCAAAACGTGATTTCCTTATTACGATATCATGAGACGAGCAAATAATGCCCTGGTTGAATCCCACGAAGCAAGCTGTTTTGATCGTTGGCTTCCGCAAAGGACACGCGGGGCGCCCGCTTTTTCAGAAGTCGCCGCGGATATTGGCGTGCCCGCTGCCTCAACAGCGGCGCTCCCTGGCACCGTAATGACGATCGTGCGAGGATCTCGAAATATCGGGGGCGGTGCGGGCCGCCCCCCAGAAATAGCCGGCGAAGGCCGGGCCGCACCGCGCCGCGCGTCTCCGCTCCGCTCCGCGCCCGCGGCGGCGTCGGTGCAAGAAGGGACGCCCGCGTCGCGAACTGTCGGTAAGCAAATAGACGGACGGCTGTGCGGTCGCGCTCGAAACAAGGTCACGGTTAACGAAGACTGCGCGGGAATCCACCGCAGAGGTTGCCGACGACACCTGCGAGCCCCCGCGCCCGTCGCCCAGGCAAGTAGGCGGCGTGCCCAGCCAGCCTCGTGGGCGCGCGCGATTTTTTTCCGGTAGGGGTTTTTTGTTGTAGTTTTCAATACGCATAAGTTTTTGCTTCTCGAGGAATGTTCGTTTTTTTTATTAATTGTAGTTGAAACTACGTACATTCTTTAATTCTGAAGATAGGAAGCATGAAATGGTCCTTGTAACAGTATAAGAGCGTACAGTGTACCTGTTTATTATACAGTTATTTAAAATGAAACTATTGTAATCCATAAGTACCTCCTGTTCATCTTCAAATCTGAGATATAATTCCAGAATCTCAACACTTCACTGCCACTTTTGATGTGCCACTTTTTACTTGCATTCAGTATTAACGTGGTCAGTCCAGTGAAAGTAACGTAAAAAAAGAAGAGTGTCGGAGTCATGAAAACTAGCCGTCCACGCGAACGTATGGATTTTTCTATCATTTGTATAAGGACATACTTCAAAGAAGCAGAGATCACGATTTAACAGGACTTGTGGCGCTCGTTCCACCACGGGGTTAATTTCTAAACTTATTTGCAAGATCAACAATATCCATGTGACTTATGAAATTTAGGAAGTTTTATTTCAATAAAAATTGAGATTAGAAACATAATGAAGTATCACCGCGTTTGCTACGTCTAATTCGCAGCTTTTTCGTAAGGTTTTCTTGACCTTATTTTTTGATGTCTTGTCATCGGGTCGTGGAGCTCGTCGCATGGGCGAAAGCTGATGGTCATTCAAGTGTTCATCTTCGGAGCCTGGTTGGTAACCTCTCCGTCTTCCAGATCTTGTTTAATATCCTGGGGCTCGACTCCTTTTGCTGTGAATCCAAGGCTTCTTTGCCCTCCGCTGACAGCGTATTTTCGTCATCTGTCGTCTCCCAGCTTTACCGTTCTAAAACCTAGGTAACTCGCAGTTAACCACCGGGCCTGCAGTACACGCGCGAATGTGATTTTTCAGTTATAACGTGAAAATGGTCATGATTAACTAGGAAGCAATTGACATGTGCTTACATTTTGTGTAAGCACATGCTCCACTGCTTCTGAATAAGTGCGCAACGTAACTGCTACGATGAATGCCCACTGTATATAACTTATAGAATTATAAACTGCTCCCGGTCTAGCAGTGCTGGATTGTGTAAACCACAGCAAAGATCTAGCCAGTTCTAAGAAGGGAGGTTTTCTCATACTTCTGATTCTCCCAAAATGTCGTTAGTGTCTCTCCTTTTGTAGTTGGAATTCTGTTTTTGTTTAGAATGGAAAAATCTCTCTTCCTAGATCCACCTTAGTTTTCGCAAATACAATAGCTTTATCCTAGGAACAATGAGCCTTAACTCTAGAAGGTGTCGGTGAAACGGACTCTGTTCTCCTAGGAACTGGAAATGCGATTCTTGGAACTCTTGTCTCTCGATAAAGCGAAGCAGCCCAGTGTAGGAGAAAGTTCTCGGAACTCAGTTGCAATGGTTTGGTAGGGGCTGATGCCGAAATTGCAAGAACAGTTACTTCTTAAGTCAAAATTGAAATAAAGGTACTAAATTCAGATCATTGTTTTTGGTTAAAGTCCTTCGCTAAGAATGTGAAGCATACCATCCACATGTGCTCATACACTAGTACATTAATGTGGATGTAGTCGTTTTGTTTAAAAAAATTAAAATCTCTTAATTTTTCACAACGTCTGACAATTTATCTTCATCTGTGTGCGAATCTTCATTTTGGGGTTGGACATCGTTAACGTGCTACAAATTCCCGAGAGTTCGATGCATGTGTTTCTGAGAAGCTATCAAACAGGTTCAGGAGCGGAATAAACACGTGCTGAACACTGTTGCTAACCGAAGGAGACTACCTCTGAGAAATCCAGACATTTTGTGTTCGAGAGAAATCTTATTAAATGTTCTGTCCAGTAGCCTTTAAATTCGCAGATTTCATTCAGACCCCTCAAAATTATAAATGGATATATGTATATTTTTTTTAAATTCCTACTGAAACTTAAACGGAATTTCCGTTTGTTTTCGACAATGTAAGTTCGAATGAAATTTTTGTGCAACTTGTCTTAACACTCCAGTGCAATCGCTGAATGAGTCATCATAATCTTCTATACGCCATGTGTGTGCGGATGGGTCCGGGAAGACCCGTGCGTGGCGCATCTCGTGTAGTCTCGCGCGCCGAGTCGCGTCGGCTTGCTGCGCGCCTCGCGCGGACCGGGGACTACTCCCCGCGCGTATTTATTATGCGCGGCACAAAGCCGTCCCCGCCGGCCCTCGTTCTCGCGCGCGGAACGGTATTGAGTGGCCCCACGTGCCGGCGGGCGAGCGGGCGGAAGGCGTGTGCTGAGGCGGTGGAGGCGGCGTCGGCGAGACGCGGGGTCGAGGACCGCGGCCGAGCGCTGACCTCGGCGAAGCGCGCGCGCGTGGCCCCGCAGCAGCAGTGGTGGCGGCCGGCCGCCACGTGGGGCGGCGGCCTCGGCGCTGGGCGGCTGCCAGTGGGAGTGTCGCCCCGCTGTGCGCCCTGCGCGGCCGGTGGGCTCTGGCTCTGACTAGCTCCGCGCGCAGAGCGGCGCTCTCGGTGCGGTGGCGGCGACTCGCGCCCGAAACGATCCTGCGCTCCCAGGAAGCGGCAGATGCGATGCCGCCGCCTCCGCCTCCGCCGCCTGCTACTGCGAACGCCTGACGTCACGGGCGATTCCGCGAAGCGCGGCGCCGGCGCCGCAACGGCGTCGCGACGCTTCGTCGGTCGCCGGGCGGCGTGGGCAGAGGCGGGCCGGGGGGTGGGGCGGCAGGTGCCGAGCGGCGTGACGTCACCGCTCAGCGATGACGCAACCCGCACGTCACGACTCGGCATTGACGTCGTCCAGGGCCGCCAACGCCGCCACCCGGGACTGCGGGGTCTCCTCCCCGCCCGCGCTCCGTCCGCCGCGCTCCCCGCCCTTCGCGCCGCGCCGCGGGGGCGGGGCGAGGCGTCTGCGGCGCCGTCGCGTTGGCAGCAGCGCCGCACGCGCCGCTCGCGACCGGTGGCGCAAGTGGCGGTAGAGGTGGGGGGCGTCGGCGGACGGGGAGCCGCCCGGGCGGCGGCCGTCTCCGCCGCTGCCGCAGTCGTCCGCTGACGCGCCCCGTAGGCAGTCGCGTCTCCGCTCTTGGTCGCCGACGCCTCCGCTCCGCTCAGCCTACGCTCGCGCCGCAGCCGCACCCGGGCTCATTGCGGGGTTGGCATGTGATGTTCGCTCCAGACCGTCTTCTGTGCGCACGCCCCTGTTCTCTGCGAGGGAACACGCCTCGTCCCATGGTGGATCCTGCGGACTTTCTGGCCGACAGCTTCCACCACCACTACTGCGATCAACAGGTACGATGTCGTCTTCCACGGTCCCTGTCGGTGCCGGCCTGCTTCGTTCTGCCCCACCCTCCCCCGACCCGACCCGAAGCGCGCGCGCGCGCGCACGGCGCCGGCGGCGCCGGCACCGGCACCCCTTACGTAAGCGGCGCCACCGCGGCCGCACCGTCACGTGAGCGACGGCCGTCCCGCGCGAGATAAGTGCTGCGCGGCGCCCTGACGTCACCGGTGGATGGGTTACGTAACGGCACATGATCGGCGCGCGCCCGCGCTCGAAATAGGGAGAGCGTTGAGGGAGGGCGGGGGCGCTGCGAGCGAGGGTGGTTGAGGCGGCCACGTGCGCGTCGCGCCGCGCCGCCCCCGCGGGGGCGATGACCCTGGCGACGGGCGCTCCTCTGCCTCGTGGAGTTCCGCCAGCAGCTCCACCACGCCGCGCCGCGCCGCGCCTCGCGTCGCCTCGCAAGCACGGCACCCCTAAAAGCTTCGCCCACATGCGGCATTCGGAGAGTCGCTCGAGAAGTGGGGAGGGGTTCCTTGCTCGTGTTGTACGCCAAAATGTCGGTGCTCGCTTTACCCGCTGTTGGTCTCTTGCCTTTCATCAAAGGCAGCTAATAATGCCGAGCACCCGGAGCCGAATGCAGCGTATGTGGCGCCGCCTAAAGGGTTGTTGCAGGGAGTGGCTGGTCGCAGTCTCTGCCTGTCGGGCGGGACGCGATCCTCGGAAAGCGCGCGTCCGCCTTCCACATGCCGAAGGCGCTGCCCGTGCGGGATGTGGTTACGTCATGGCTTGGTTTGGCCGTGGTCGTAAATCATTGCCGGTCTTTCATTTCATGTCACGTATGGGAGCGAGCTTGCAAACCAGGAGTGCGTGGTTTTGCGCGGGATGGCGCGGACTGGAAAGGAGAACGCAAGGTGTAATCCCCCCCCCCACTACAGCCAAGTCATTGATCCCGTATAGTTATGAATGCACCAGGTATAATGTGAATGCCCTTGATTTAAATTTGCATTTAAAATGCAGTCACTAAACGTGAACCGCATTGAAAACTGTAAGAAGTACGGCTAAGTTCGCAGTATGGCATTTGTTATAAGTAGCTGGTTAAATTCGCATATTATCCGGATGGTTCGTTTAAAGCCGTACGACTGACGAACTGAAAGTTTAATGCCAACACTAGCCGATGGAATGCGAAATTAATCTCAGAGCGCTCAAAATGTTATTAGAATGTGAGGAGTATTCGAAAGAAGCATTTTTGTCGTAATACATGTTAGAAATAAAGCGTTGTACACATTCAAATAGTTTATATAAATCCCGGTTGCCGGAACTTGACCTGGGAAATACGTAGCGAAGATTCAACTGAGGTAAGAGTATATCGTGAGGTTAGGTTAGGTGGACACGTGTAAACAAAAATTACACGCAGGTGGTGCTGGAAGCGTCTCGCCTTTAACTAGCCGTAGAAACTTCTCATCAGTCTGATCCGATGCATCACAAACTATTCACGCCACCGTGAAGTACTTAACCTATCCGATCAACCTCGTGTTTCGTAATATCCACATCATTCGAAGTATACTTCGAAGCTATTAAATTTCGAACTTCATCCACCTCGTGTATAATGTGAAAATTAACTCGCTAACTCTAAAATTAGATTTGAATATAAGCCGGAACACGTTTCCAGTACCGCATGATTTGGGCCGGGGGTGAACGATTAAATAAAGAACTTATTACCGGACAGTCTTCTCTAATCCATTTCTTACATGCCCCCCCCCCCCGTGACGGTCACGCCCTTTCGTAACAGTAACATTCAGACAGAAACTGAGAAGTGTCTGGTTTTACACATGCGAATTTTTTTTCATTTAATTAAAACTGTCGATAAATCTAAAGGGTAAGATTGTTAAGAAAAGCGGACACACCTCATAGAATCAGCCAAGTCGCGAGGTATAAATCAGATCTCAGAAATCTGCCAACTTGCTTCTTGGATCCACGCATTGTAACAGGCCTAAATGTAAATGACCTGGGACACCCCGGCGTCAGACTTGCGCCACATTGTGCAAGATGGTTTGGCTCAACACTTGGATGCTGTGACTATAAAGCAGCTGGTGGGCTCGACCTTTTCCTGTATGGTACGTCGCGCCGTGAAATACGGGCGGGACGGGTCGCAGCTACACAATTCTATTTTTTTTAAATACTTACGATTTTAAGCTAGGCGTTATCAATATCACTCGAGTAAGGTGATGAAAAACTTGGATTAATTTGATTAACTGTAGGTTCAGGAATCTTCTGTTTCTTTTCGTAAAATTATTTAAAGAATTCAAGATCCTTCTCTGGGAATTACCCCCGACTCGACCCATGCGTGCATGCAATTATTTGTTTAGCATCGACTTTGCCCATAGCTCTCGCGGTATTTCCAGATTTCTGTTAATTGTCATTACTCTTGTTTTGCGATATAATGTCTGCAAACAAATGTCAATGTTCGTTTTTTGGTTCGCATTGCGCAATGAGATTTTAATTTATTTATATATTTATTTATTTTTCAATGTTTGTTCCTCCACATAAAACAATTAACACATTTTTTACGGAATCGAAAGCGTGCAAGAATACTGAGTAGGCGACCCGATTGGCGATTGTCAAAAATTAGGATGTGGTATTTCAGACGCGAAGTGCTTCCCTGAAGCGAGTAGTGCTCTAGCTGCGGAATGTGCGGTTGTCGTGTGCGCTCGGTCGCGCCAGGAAGACGCGCGCGGGCGGGTGCAGCAAGTGCTCCAGATGGGTGCCGGCGCGGGGGCGTTTCTCCCCTCCCCTCCCCTCCCCTCCCCTCCGCCCCGCTTCGTCCCCGCTCCGCCCCGACATCGGCGGCGGCGGCGGCGGCCCGGCCTGGCCGACCCGGCGGCGCGTAGCGCAGCCCAGAATAGTCCGGCGCCGGGATCAATAACGGGTCCCGCCCGCTCCGCCACCGCCACCGCCTCCACCGCCGTTCAGCGCGCGCTCCGGGCTGCCCCGGTCGTCGCGGGGCGAAGCGGGGTGCGGAGCGGGCGTCTGGAGGCGCCCCCGTGCCCGCGCCCGCCCCCTGGCCACGCCCACGATCCCGGCCGCTGCACGTGGAGCCTTCGCGGAGGCCGCGCGTGCGATGTGCAAACCGCCACCCCGCCCACGGCGAGCACCTCCCACCCCGCGTGGCGCCTTCGGCCTCCCGCGGCGATTGGATTCCAGTATTTAAAACAAAATTGTTTCCGGTCAACTGTCGGTGCGTATCTGGTTGCCACAGTTGACCAGCACCCTCGATCTTAAGTAATGTTCTTGCAGATGGAGAGAATGTCGCACCCATATGGTCACATCTCGTCCATTTTTGCTTTCTTGCCCACTGCGTACATTCTTAGAAGAGAGAGCGCATTGGAATGTCGCGGCGAAAAGGGCGATTTTTCACTGAAAAAACTCGCATTGTGGATCCCCGGTAGCGAAAAGTGGAGGACTTACTCCCACATGTGGTAAATTACTTCTTCGAATAAGCTCTAGACTCAGATTCCACATTTTGTGGGTCCTTGACAGCGGAAAATGACTTACGGCCACACGTCCGTCGCCCTTAAACACTCGCGCTTAAACCATTCAAAGGATTTTTTTCCAAAATGGATGTTCCCCAATTGATCCGGCCCGACCTGATATCCTGAGAATTTCAAATGATTTTTTTGAATTTTGGAGGTTCTTGATATAGAGAACTTTGAAGTAATGGAGGCAAAGTGGTGGAAATTGTTATTTGTATGCATAATGTCCTGCGAATACTGTTGCAATTCTGATTTAATCATGTTTGTAGATAGGTAAGAAATAGCAACTGTTTCAGTCTGCCGAAGTAATTACAGGTTTGGACCTCATGCTCTAGGTTTGGTAAAGTTCTATAAGTGATGGTTGAAATGCTAGTGTACGTAGAAATTGCAGTGTAATAACGTAACTGTTACTAATGCGAGAAAAAAAACCCTGCTGTTGTAGCACGACCTTTAAATTGCATACGCAAACTCATCGCGTACTTTCGAGTGTATTTCCTAATATTGCCGTTGCACTACAAAAGCGACACATCTAAACAGTCATAAATTTCAGTTAAATAAGGAAATGGATTCAGAAAATGATGCACTTCTTTACTAGAAAAATAATGATGGTTTACAAAAAAGCCGGTATATAGAGTAACACTTCCCTTTAGCCGCGACATACTGTGACAGTAAAGGTAAAACTTTTCTGATAAGCAAATTAAAAACTTTGATGCTGGAAATACTGTCTGTAAACATCGCGACACCATAATTCTTACATAACTTATTGTAGTTTACAAATATTCAAAGTTGTAACTGTAACATTCCAGTTTGAAACTCTCGCGTCGCGAAATATTGTAGCAAATTGGAAGGTCATTCAATAAAAAAAATAGTAATAAGTATTTGGAATTACAAAAACTAAAGCTTTTCACTGTTCCGACGAGCACATTAAATGAACGTAAATGCGGCAAAGTCTTAAGTGTTCAGTTCGCTTTTTAACTGGAGATTCGTTCAAAAAATGAAGCATTAATTCAGTGCCATCTCTAGTTCCTAGAGACGGCACTGATTAATTTTATACCTTTGAGTAACTGAAACGAAGAGAACTAGCATTCTTCCACACTTGTTATTTCCACAGTTGAATGAACTAAAGTAGTAAAAATATTAAATATGGACTATTACGCTCCATTGTGTTCACGAAAATTCAAGAAAAAACCTTGTACACGAAAGTTTGAGATTGGCTAGGAATAGGCCTATTTGAATATGAAGGGGAATGTGTCTTCCTGCATACTTCCGGGAAGGGATTTAAATGCGAATGAGGTCGATGTTCGGATCTGAATCACAAGAAAAAAAATCTATCTTTGCTGCGGTGTTTACTGCAGGTCAGTTCAAGCGATGATTGCACGTGATATTTTCGAGGAATCGGTTCGTTTCGGACGTGTAAACAAGATATTTTTTCGCGTCTGTCCTTTCTTCGTCGCGGCGATTACGGGTGCGAGCGAGCTGAGCAAACGAGTTGAACGCGGTTTGGGATGAGACAACAGAACATCGATGTTTCTAAACATAGAAACCAATGCCAACGACACATAGATGAACACCGATGCTCAACATTAAAACATAATGTTAATAAAACATCCAAAACCATCGATGTTTTTAAACATGGTGTTCAACAGTGGATTAGTAACCATTTGAAGTTTACGCGAGGGGAGGGGATTTAATTTGAAAGTGTTATTGTTTATTAACTTTTCGTCAGTTAAATGTCAATTACTCAAATCAGGGTAATTAACTGAACATGGTTAATCTGATAGTATAATTGAAAATTAATATGGGTTTCTTAATTGACGATACTTTATTTTTAATTTTTCTCTATTTATAATAATTTTTCGTCAATTTATTAAAATCGATATTCGATTGGGGGTCATCCATAAATTAGGTAACGCTAAAGGGGGAGGGAGAAAGGTCTGAGGCACCGTTACGCTGCGTTACATAGAGATAGGGAAGTGCGTTACAAGGGGGAAGGAGTATTGTAAATACTCGAAATTTGCGTTACGTACTTTATGAACAGCCCCTTTTTAATATTTCACTCTGGCTACATTAGTCTGAAGAACGTTCCATTTGTAAATATTGGCAAATTATAAAAGGATTTCGATTTTTTTCATTAAAAGAATTAAAACCATCGGTAAAGCAATCGAAGTGGCATCCTAGTCTGGAGCAGGTGCGGTGAGGCGGAGAGCGAGGCGAGAGCGCGCGCCTCCGCCCGCGGCGGGGCAACTCGTCGGGAATTCCCCGCGCGGGGCCCGAACGCTTCTGCGAGCGGCGCGCAACTCGGAGCTGCGCTTCTCTGAAGTCGCCCGCGCGCCCATCCCCCCCCCCCCGTTCCTGACCACCCCGCGCCTCCGCGGGAAACGTGTTGGGGGTTTTGTGTCCATAGTTTCTTATAAATCGTTAAAAAAAATGTAATGTCCGTAATACTCAGAGAGGAGATTGGAATTTGTAACCGCCGGAGGGACTAATGTCGGGACATTTTGTTTTGTTGAATGACATGATCAGGAGCTGTCGGTGTTCCACGCTCTATCAGAACTTCTGAGGTAAACGCATACGGGAAAATGTTAGTATCGCTTTCGGAAAAGTACCTCTGGCATTTGTATAACCGTGTTGCAGAAGGTGCAGAATTCAAATGTCAGAAGTGCGCGCGCTCTTTAGAAGCCGTATTTGGCAGGAGTACAATTTGTCCGTTGTCCGGCGAGGATTAACAGGGAAGATACGAAAACAAACGCTTCACACATTATAGTTTTCACGTTGATCCCCCTTCTAGACAGGTGTTTAGAGAAATTCAGAATTTCAATCAATTTTCAGAATCTCTATCAGAATTTCAGCATAGTCCCACAGCACGTTATAGCCTTGACGCCAAGAGGCCGGTCGCCCGAGAGATCAGTGGTCACGGAACTGCCGCGGCCTTGAGCGCAGCTACAAAGCCGACCTTACAAGTTTCATTGACATGGATGTGGTACAATTATTACTGGTAGGGCAGAATTCAGCTTCGCTCTTTACCTTCAGTGATAACTGGACGATTTAGAGATGCACAGATGCAAAATGAGTAATGTCGCCTCTGTATACTCCCTGCGACACCAAAAAAAAAAAAAAAAAAACACATCGCTTTCCGAGCCGATTCTATACTTAGGCCCATCCAGTTTACAGTTTAGACTCGGCTAAAATACTGATCCCTGTTCTAGTCGCTGAGTTTCCAGTTGTCCCCAATTGAATTTTTCTCTTCTCCAAAGACATCTGGTGACTAAGCACAAATATACACCGTTAATTTTAGTTTTTCTGAAGCCCGGAACCCAACCTGACACACAGAAGCGAAAATTTGCTTAAACCAGTTGCATCCTACGCAAGACACGAGGCGTACGGTGGATGCGAATTGCACATTCGTGCCTTGCATAGGAATTAAATACCAACATTTTTGACATTCTCCAAAGATAATGCTAATAAACTTGTCAAACGCAAAAGAGATAATGGCGTCTCCGTATTACAGCATTGTTCTATAGACATACAGTGCATTTCACGTAACTACCGCATATGCTACTAACGATTGTTTAGTATTGTATATGTATCGATGTATTGGACGGTGTATGATAGCTTGTTTGTTGTAGGTCATGCTGTTGAATGCGTTAGTACTCGTAAATATTATTTTTCGCTTTTGGACTACTTGAGTGTTTGGACCCTGCCTGCATACAAACGGCATGCACGCCCTCCGGCATGTCGCTCAGCGTCTGCGCAGCCTTCCCCCCTCCAGTTCCCACAAACTCCCTCTTGGGCCTGCCACGAGGGCTGGTAGCACTGCCTGTAGTTGGGGCCACATCTAGCTCCACTACTCGTCTGAATCGTGGCCATCGACTTGGTGTGTGGTTCTATACAAATTGAAATACGCATCTCTGAAAAAATATTGATTTTTTTCTAGTAGCAGAAATAAATTATAATCGTTGTTACCAGAAGTGTAATTTCAAGGAGATTCTCATTTATGTTAAACCATTTTACTTAGTGCTTGCTTTGATAACGGACCTCGATCTTACTTTGGTATCTTGATTTTATCTCGGAATCTCGTATGTTCTTAAACCCAATTCATGTTGAAGACCTTGTTCTTTATACACACCTAAGAAATCTATACATGTTGAGAGATGATTTGCACAGAGAGAGAAAGTTTAAATTTCCTTGTTAGTTGGCTGATATTCTTTTATTTGATATGAATCTTTCGAGAAATCCGTAGATTTTTCAAGGCGATTAACCTGGCATTAGACCATAATGAGTGACTAGGCGGGGGGTCCATGGTAGTCTTTTTGTCAAAAGAAATGATTAGGACTGTAATTACGAATTGTTAATATTAGTAGTTTTTCTTAGACGTTAGTGCCTAAGAAATTAATGTTTAAGGAGAAAAAATACAGCCCGTATTCCTATTATTCCCTTTCACAGCCCGTATTCGTATTTTAAAAAATGCAGACTTAACAGCTTGCCCGTCCTAGACATCGCCCCCCGCTGTGTTCGGACAGGGCCTCCGTTGCTTCCGAGAATTTTGGACCTCCCGGGAAGCCTTGTTGTAGTCTTTCCCGTCGTAGACTCTACCTCTTATCGCCGTTCCAGCTGCATACAAATCCTATTTTCCCAGCTGCTTGAACCACGTGCTTTGGAGCGCCCTGTGTCGTCACTGCCTTCTCCGGGAAGATCAGCAACCCTTCCCCTAAATAAAATTGTGGAAATCGGTCTTGCCCTTCAGATTCCACCATGAAGGACATTTCGCCAACACAAACGAAACGAAGAGTAAATACTACAGTTGGCTAAATTTTCCCAACTCCAAAAAAACTACTTAACCCTTTCAATGTTGTATTGATTTTTAAAATATTTTGAATAAAATAAAACTTATAATTTAATTATGAAAAATATGAGTACAAAATAAAGTAAACTGATAATAAAATACAAAGACAACACAAATACAAAATTAACTTAGTGCAGATAACTTAGTTGCTGTAATTACTTTTTAGAACTCTTCCCGTTTGCTTCCATAGTGAAATGGCTAGTAGGTCATAAAATTACCTATGTCAATTTGTGTTTATGATCTGTAGCATTGTTTATTTGCAAATCAAATGATTTACTGTAGTTAATCTTGGGCTATTATGCAATCTGTGCCTACACAGGTTGAATATTTGAATTTGGGAAAAATTATGCAAACTTGGAATACCAACTTTTACAAGCATGGTGCTAACTAATATAGATACTTGTTTAGTATATCATATCTTCTGGGTGGAAATTTGTTGCATGTAATGTGTGAAGTGCTGAGGTGTTAAAATCAAAACAGAATTTGTGGTGAAAAGATACCATATGATCCCCAACCAAAGTAAAACTGTGAAATAATAAAATGGCTAGAACAATGGTGAGAGTACATAGTTTCGGGGATTGAAAAGTGTGTTTTTGGTGACAAGTAAAGAACCATTGGTTTCAAACACACAAGCAAATTTGTAGGCAAATGTCATCGGCTGATTGCCTTTCATTTCAAAACAATTTTGTAATTCCTGGTTGCAAATGAGATTTAAGTGCACAGCAGGGGAGTCAGAAATGTCTGCAATTTTGAAATATCTAATTCTAAACCCCCTAAATTTAGTGATGCAGTGAAGTAATTATTTTATGAAAAGAATGGCTTTTTTAAAATTTACTCAGAATACTATATGAGGTGTTTAAATATTATCCATTTAACTAATGAATATTGAATAGGATTACTAAAATTACTGGTTATCATGTTCTTTTAAGAACTCTTTCACCATTGAACTTGCTTGGAAATTGTCATTCAAATCTGGTCAAAGTATTTAATAACTGGAAATGTCATGTCCCAGTCTGTGTTTGAAATTACAGGTGGTTATAATTGGTGTTTGTGTGGCCCAGTGACAGGTGAACAAGTTGCTAAAATTAAAACATTAAAGGGCTGCATGGACAGAATACAAAAAATTGCAATGTGATTTAAAAAGATGTTGATATCCAAATAACTGTAAAATTCTATGTGAAGTAGTGTAATAATTTGCTGTAATATTGTTCTGCATGTGTCAGGATAATAGTGTTTCTTTATGGTACAAGGATTCTAAAATATTATTCATTTTGTTGCAGTTTCGTGGTGAGATTGTCCTCACATACATGGAGTTCCAGTTGGACAGCGGAGAATACTGCCAGGCTCAGCACAAATAAAGTGGCTGTGTAAACCAAGCAATTTTGGGTGGAAAGAGCAGCCAATCAGTTCTTCACTGCACCATTCCATACACACTAAACACCAACCATCATAAGAAACCGCACCGGCAGTGCTATCTGGTGAGCCCTGCTGGAAAACAACTCACCTTTGTCTCTCATTTCAATGGGCTGAAGTTGGTGCTTGTTTATTTTGGATATTGGAACCACCTTGACTGTGGGCACTGCAGAACTGCAGGAAGAGGGAGAGGAATCGCAAAGAAAAGTAGCTAAAGTAGAATTGACAGAAAGCAGCAGGTCTCCATTCGGGCACAGGACTGGGTGTGGGGAACAGAGTTGAACAGAGTGTGGATTATTTTCCGGGCCCATCAGGTTGCCAAATTCGGTGCGCGTTTTATTTCCAGAAAATAGAGAAAAAAAAATGTGAAATTCCGAGTGTGTATGTATATGCGCATATCTTGATTATATGAGATACATAATATATATATTTTTTGTTATTGGTGTTGTATAAGAAACTGTTGCTGTTTCTATCTACGTGTGTGATATAGCTAGAGATTAGTCCTCATTACCTAGGCTTTATAAAACTTAGTTTCCAGTTACCCAGTTTGTTGAAAGCAATTCCATACAGGCAAAGTTGGTAAATTAATCTCCTTTAATGTGCTAAAGTGTATGTACTCTGGCAGACAGTCTAATTTTTCGTTTTGTTTCTTTTTTCTCTACTAGTTCACTTGCTCTGCCTACATTCTTGCATATCAAGAAGGAACAGGACTGTTTGAACCTTCATGGAAATATAAATTCTAATAAGTATAAGTTAAACAAGATCTGATTATTTTTTTTATTTTTTTTTAATTTCGTATGTCTTTTGTTCCTGGTTTCACATAAAGACTTTTGTTGAGAAGGATATTTTGTTTGTGTTCATTTTGGTTTGCTTGGAGAAAATTGTTAATACATAGCAATCAAAAGTGCACACATTCAACATATTTTTGTATAAGAATTGAAGTGCATCAGTCAGACTTTTTGGTTGTTATTGAAGATCAAGAAGACTTTTATTATAGACAAACTAATTTTCTGCCTGTGTATCGTCAGTGTTCAAGAATTATTAATTTTCTAATCTCCTGAAGTCAGCTTTTTCTGTGTTCACTTGCTTATTATTGTCATCATACTTCGGTTGTCGTGAAATGTCAATGACTTCCAGCAACATGAGGCTAAAGGACATTCGACCTGCTCCCTGCGAAATTGAGTACAAGAACATGAAATTCCTCATTACTGATCGCCCCACAGACCAAAACATCCACAACTACATCCAGGTTAGTATCTTCCTAAAGGATAAGAATG
This sequence comes from Acheta domesticus, assembly GCA_031308135.1. NCBI lineage: Eukaryota > Metazoa > Arthropoda > Insecta > Orthoptera > Gryllidae > Acheta > Acheta domesticus. The sequence continues at coordinate 222,743,537 of JAHLJT010009436.1, forward strand.
AAATTGAAAATTTTTGATGAAATGAGACTATATTTTTCCTTTTGTACTTGTTTGTGCAGGAATTGAAGAAACACAAAGTGAAGGATGTTGTGAGGGTGTGTGAACCGAGTTACCAAATTGAGGAATTGCAGAATGAGGGAATTCGTGTGACTGATCTGGAATTTGATGATGGTACTCCTCCTCCTGGACAGGTAATTGAATGCTCTACTCTTTTTACCTCAAGGTTAATTTTTTATTATTAAAAAATTTTCCTAAATAGATACTATAATTGAAATTCCTTAAAGGTATTATTTGATGGAATAATAATACTGATGTCAGAATCTGCATTTTCTTAATAAACTAGGTTAAAAATATCTCCCAAGAAATACTGTTATCTAGGTCATCTAAAATCAGGATTTTCAAAATGGAAGTAACATGAATATAGAAGTTTCTTGCTTCTCAATTTTATGCATGTACCTCAGTTATTGAGCATATTTAGAACAACCTGAAATGGGAATTTAAATCCCACTTTAAAAGTTTTCAACATTGTAAGTGCATTATCTGCATGCATTTTACCCACAGTGATAAATCAACTTTGGCTTACAAAGTTGTGAGAACATAAATGTGTGTTCAACTCAAGTTGTATTACCACGCATGTTCATGTTTAGAAGCTCAATTAATAGAAAGCCATTCACCACAAATTACTTGAGGAAAAAGAGTATAATAAAGCTTTTAACTTCTTGATCCAGTGTCAGGATTCGGAGGAGACGGGGAGGTTTAGTAGGCAGTTGCATCTCTATGTTGGGGAGGGGATTGTACTTGGTGTATAACTAAATGCAAACTTTCTATTCAAATCGTTGTGGAGTTTGAATTTGTCCCCCAGTGGCAGATCTTAAAATTGCTGCCACTATATTGGCCTATCTGGATACTAGTAGGATTGAACAGAATATTGATGATTCTGATCAGAAAGTTACTGCAAGAGGGTAGTTTTGATGATTTCCTCTTCAAAAGTGACAAGGTATTTAAGAATCTGTTTGTTGAAAGCTGGGAAGTTATTTTTAACTTCAGTATAAAATTTAATAATATTTACCTTAATTTCTTTGAATTTTAAGTACACAAAACACCTCCTGTATTTTGTCCCTTGACAATACCTCTGGTATTTTGTCAATGGCAGCATGTTTGTGTGAAAAGTAAATGAAATTGGGAAAGGTGGTGGTGATCATTAATATGATGATAAAATTTATTTCTGCAAAAGTTGTGATGTGATATAAGGAGAGGCTCATCTTATGTATAAGAAAGGTGTAATTAGTTTGCAATATTCTTCCCTTCACAAAATTTGAGAAGTCATCTCTTGCACCTGAATTCCTCAATTGTGGACACCTCAAAAAAAAGGGACTAGATTTTCCATTTATCAAATCTTAGTTCTTAATAAGCCTTCCAATCTTAAAATCTTCAAATTATAAATTTTAAAATCAAAGCTTATTTGATTAAAATAGTTCTAAAAGTTCCTTTGTCAGCACAAATCAAATTCATTAAGAGATACTACGTTTAATATTATATTTTTTGTAATTAGATTTATAATTTTATTCTGCAATTAAGTGTGGTAACTTGGTAGCAGAGTATGGAGGAAAAAGAGAGGAATGCAGGAAGTGAAATTGTAGTGCAGTGCTTCTAAATTTGTAGTGCTGTGTGTGGGAAATGTGCTGCAGTACATGCTTTCCTGAATGTCCTGGAAGAATATTATAGAACATGTGGAGAATATGCAGGGATATGTGTAGTATCACAAGTGTAGCCCTAGTTGTTTCTTTAAGCAATATTTCACAAAATAAATATCTTACATTCCTCTTATATATTTTTAAAGATTTAGCTCTTTCACGCACCTCTGCTTTATAGTGCGCGTGGGTAGACAGATCTAGATGAAACTAAAGATCTATGTAAAATTAAGTTGATGAATCATGATGTGCTTATAATGCTTTAATGTAGAAAGGGGTAGGCTGTCAAAACAGTACGAAGGTATTTTCACTTTTATAACAATGATTTACAAAGTACTGAATGTTTGCAGGGGTCCAGCTAGTATAATTCAATTAAACAAGAGAGAAGAATAAATTGATAATGGACTTTCAATAGTTTATACCTGGCAACTTAAAAGGAGGACCATGGATAAGATGGTCCTTTTATCCCATATAATGAGCTACCAATTGGCACAAACATTTTTAAATAACAAATCAGGGGTTCATTAATTACTTTAAGTAACCTATGCATTAGTTGTTAGTTCATGTATTTTTAAAATTGAAGTACATCTCATTGGAATAGAGGATGTGGGTGGGTGGAGGGAGCCCTGATCTTAGCCACTTAGCATTCTTAAATGTTGCATTTCATGTAAAATTGCAGACCTTTTGTTTCTTTGTTGTTAGAGTTGAGACAATTCTTACTGGTTATTCCAAGACTTTACAAGGTGGTGTTAAATTTTAATATGGGGTGTCTACTGGTACTCTGGAACATCTTCATTTTATGTGCTCGCTTATGTCATGAAATGATTGACAAAGCAATTTTGGTTTTTGTGTACAGGTTGTGGAAGAATGGTTTGAGCTGCTTAAAAACAGGTTCCGGGAGGCCCCAGATTCATGTGTGGCAGTACACTGTGTGGCAGGCTTAGGAAGGGCTCCTGTGATGGTGGCTCTTGCCCTTATAGAACTGGGCATGAAATATGAGGATGCAGTGGAATTCATTCGAAGGTATGTATGAGAATTTGAGAACTTTACAATTGAAAAACCTATCGCAGAATCATCTTTAAAAGCAATTTGTTGATCAGTTGCAGCTTTGTGGCATTTCGTTGCAGAGCCAGCTTTGCACAGAAATAATTTGAAGGTGTTTTGCATACTGTTTGGTCTGGTCTGGTCCAAATTCCCTTCCTAGGTCTTCAGTTACTAATGTTTTGGAGCTGTGCACTCACTACATCCTGCTGCTCTCCACTTGTAGCCAATAGTTTGTTCCTTCTGCTTTCGTTGTGGCTCCCAGGTAGCAACATGTAGTAAATCATGAGAATGCAGTACGTGTATGGAGGAGACTCCAGTAACATCTGCATCAAAATTGTGATAGAATTATGATTCATGTTATTAATAGTACAAATGTATTATTACAAATGCCTCAATATTGAAATTTTTTATTTGTACTGGAAGTGTGCTAAAACTAGCAAGAGCACTGCTGTTCAAGAGTTTGGAAAGTTGATGGTAGTACAGCAATAAATGAATGAAGAATTACAAAATGAAGTTCTTTTGTCACTCTAAATACATTGTTTTTAATTATCATTTGGTAAAATTGAAAATGTAGTAAAATGTATGGTGATAATGCTATACCAGTCTGTTGCTTGTCAAAAATTCTTACTTGCTAATTGTGTTTATCTAATTTTAAAATAAATAACTAACACTTTATGGTGAACTTCATCGTAAATTTTATCATAAATGGTGAACTGAAAAAACTGTGAAATTTTAAATGTTCTAGTCTCTCCCCAGACCAATACTAATTTAGCTTTCAAAATTCAACCCAAGTGGATAAAAATGTGAAGTAAAATTTTATTGAAGATGTCTAAAACTGCAAATGGCAAAAATAAAAAAAAGCTGTAATATTTACAAAAAAGTTGTTATAATTTTTATCATTGCAACTACACCCTTCAGGGTAATAAGGGTTTTGCAGAAGTAATAAAAGTGCATTAATGAGGTTCTTTTGTGAAAATTTCTTTAAAAAGTGGAGACACATGTAAAATACAATAGCAAGTCCTACATCATTAATTTTAATCTAGGTTTCTTCCTCAATAAGAACTTGGTGTAAACTTGTCTAATTCTTAAAATCATTTCTGAATCGAGTGAAAAGCATAAATTCTGAAAGCAGTTATTCAGTTAAGAAGTTAACCAACATTGTAATTACATTGCATAACAAATTCATTTAATAGAGTTGACTAATTTTGAGCTGCTTAAATTTGCCAGTAGTCTGGAAAAATAACAATAAGCATGAAACGGCAAAATATATTCATAAATTTGTGATGGAAACTAACAATATGTAACAAGTGTAAAAAGGGAAATATTCAGTTTTAATAATAAGTCTGGTTTAAGCCAGGAGTAACACATTTACTTAAGAAGTAACTACTTTCAGAGTAAGCGTGAAGTAAGGGAAGAGTAATTTTCTACTATTAAACAGAGTAACTATGCCAGCGTTACTTCACAAACGGCATTTGGCAACACCTAAAAACCTTGTGTTGACTTCTTGAGTCTGATGTTCAGCCGATAGTTACGTTTATGAATTGATCGTACTGGGTATCGTTCTAGCCTATTAATAAACTAAATCTTTAATACATCATTGCAAAGATAGGTCTTTGCATCAGGTTTCGGCATCCAGCATCCATCCTTTGCTGTAAACAAGGAGGTTAGAATTATGAATGTATGGAGAAGACCTTCTTCACAGACTAAAATGAAGCCAGCCCCCTTATGTTATGTGGTAGGACAATGTGACAAACTGCCTGAAATCTTTCCTATTATATTTTATATATATCGTATATTAATATTTCGCTAAGGAACGAGTGGCAAATATAATACTTGATTTGGACAAATAAACAGAAATATGAATGCAATAAAGCAAAACAAACATGAAAAGAATATTAGGCCTCCCAAGAATTCTTTGTGGCAGGGCAAATAAAAATTGCTTAATTTGTTGTCTGAAGTTGAACTGAATTTTCCTCATGAGCTTAAAGCCACGTATTGTTAAAATGGAATTGTACCCTTAATTTAATGTCATTGAGAAATTATTATAGCATCAAAAAAGAAGGGAAAATAACGAAAAGAGATTTTAAAATCTAATGGAAATGAATACATTAGTCAACTGACATTTGGCAACGTATTCTAAGTAATTTGTCTTCCAAGGAAGCAGGTGAAATGAACAGGTCACTTAAAATCAGTAACATGAAAGGACTTGCTGCATGTGTTGCACATTTGAAATGAATAATAATTTTGGAAATTGTTTCTTGTCTTTTGAAAAATTCTGTAAAGAAATGGAAATGAAATACTTGAGTGAATCTAATTATAAGATTTCATTCTAATTTTTTGAACAGAAGTATTTACAAGGTTTTTTTTAATGGGTCTGAGAAGAAAAAATTCTCAGAGGAATAAAATGAAAACTGTTGTGTCTATAGTTGTAGTGATAGTCACCAACCAAATTAAAAACGTAAGGGAGGCCAAAAACTTTGGTGCAAATTAATTATTGCAGTGTTATTTAGGGAATATGCTTAAAAGGAATCTTCAATAAGAATCTTTCGAAGATTGCATCAAGCAAAATAGGACTACAACAGGAGCTCCCCTGCCACATTAATAATTGCAAAAAATTTTAGTTAAAAACATTCCACCAACAGCAGCTTCATAGAAGTTGAATTCTATGCAGGAACAATGCTGATTGAAGACAAAATTAGATGGGGAAAATAAGAGAAGTGCAAGTTGATGCAACTTAGTTTTCAAAGTGACTTGCATCAAGAATATATTTTAAAATCTATATAAAACTGGTTTCCACACCACATTTCTGAATTAAAAATCTCCTGGGTATTTTGGGAATATTATTGTGAAACAGTTTCAGTAATTTGCCACAGAATTAAAGAAAAAAACTGCCCAAGTGTAACTCACTGTCTGAAGCCACATTAATTGGTACATATTTAAAAAAAATAATGATTTTTTCTAATACCAAATCAATTTTTTAAAAATCCAATGAAGATGTATAACTAACATAAACATTTCTTATACGTCTGAGAAACTTGTAATTCAAAGATGGCACAAATTTTAAATTGTTGTGGCATTTAAAATTTTTCTATTACAAACAAATAATACAAAATATTTTTAATAAACTATTCCTTCTATTTCAATTTTTAAACCTTTGACGTTAGTATTAGGTACCCTTAATGCAAAATCGTTTCATGAATTCCTTTTGTTTTCTCTATGTGCAGCAGTGGATTTACCATTTTTGAGGCCCCAAGCTAAAATATTTTTGAGACCCCCATTTGTTTTTACAGTGAACAATAACATTTTTGAAATTTGATATTTTACCCTTTTTATTAAAAATTAAACAAATAAAATGTGTGTCAAATACATTTTATTCAAATATTTACTTTGAAAATTGATAACAATTGTCTATAATGTAATATAATATGTATGTCAAAATAGCTGCAATATAATATCAACACTAAAACTGACAAAAACTTCCTAAAAATGCTGTCACGCAATATTTTGTTGATAAAATCAGAAATAGTATTCTTGAAAGATAAACCTCTGAGCTTATAATTGTTAGTGAATTGAGTTTGTCTTGTCCCATAGTAACTCTGCACTTGTTTTTAACTCTTGATTTTACTTAATAAAGGACACACTGGACTGAATTGTCTGTCCCATTTTATTGTTTTAAAATGTTTTTGCTTAAATAAGCCAAACATTGGGAATATGAAAAGATACCATTTGAGTCAGCTGCTGTGACAGATTTTGGCATGACACATTATGTCATCTACTCAAAAAGTTCAAACTGAAATAGATGAGAATGAAGATGCTGATTTTAGAATAAATCTATTTTCTAAGTCCAATAGTGTGTTTATTGAATTTAATTAATTTGTATTTATGTACTGCAACTAATTAAAAATTTGTCTTATTTCATAACTCTATTTAGTTTTGCAATTTTTTAAAATAATTTTTTAGGCCTTTTGGACTCTCGAGGCCCCAAGCAGTGGCTTTTTTAGCTTAATGCTAAATAAAAACTTGAGTTTATGCCACAAAATTCTTAGAACAGAGCTGCAAGAGATGAATACCATCGAAATGTAGTATGTTAATTATGACTAAATATGACGCTCTAAAATCTCAAAGAAAATTGTGCCATTTTATTACGTTTCGGATAACGGTATTCTCCTGTGGACTGGAACTGAATTAGATTTATACTAAATTAGGGCCTACATATAAAGGCAGGTATACTCAAAAAAATCTTATGCTTAAGAAAAGTGTTCAGATTTTGAATATTTTTGTGAGAACTTGACCAGCTAACGATCACTGTTGTCAAAACTCGTAAAAATGCTACATGCTTGTGACTATCAGTATATCTTACAATTTGGGATTAAAATTTAAGAAACAGTCACTAATACTTAAAAAAATTCAAGAAAATATTCTCAGCACTGTCACAACTTGTTATGCACTTGTCACAAGGTAGATAAAATAAACAGTGCAACCCAAATATATTCAGGTTTTTATTTCTTGGCGTGTGGGGGCTTGTCTTCAGGATGGAATATCTCACGATATTGCACGTCGTTCTCGATCTTGTAGCTAGGAGTTGCACGATCGCTGGCACTCCTCGATACAGTCGCAATCATGTGACTCCCAGTGCCATGACTGAGAAAGGCATGAAATACCATGACACTCCATTGTGTGGATGCCCCCACAAACCAAGAAATAAAAACCCATGTATAGGTAGCTTGCATCTAGCCATGTTGCCATGTGGGAGATCTTAGATTCTCAGAATATGAATTTCAAGAAAACTTTTTGGAGGAACAAAAAGGTTTTATTTCATATATTAGCAAAATATGTAATATTGTACAAAATGTTTTTAAAATGTAATTATAAATTAGAAGAGGATTTTGATTGCAACAATTTGCTAAGATCGCAATATTGAGAACTGTTCCTAGAAAGATGAATAAATTTGTACACCTGGACTGAAGTAAAATTATTGCCTTAAAAGTGAATAGTTTTTTTATTACATTACAGGAAGCGTCGTGGCGCTATTAACGCCAAGCAGCTTGCCTATTTAGAGAAATACCGTCCGAAGTCACGCCTTAAGCTGAAGAATGGCCATAGGAATGTATGCTGTCTGCAGTAGGCATCACATCAATTGAACATGAACAGCCAACCAGTTATGTCTCTGGGAAAGAAGGTGGACCAGCAAAGATTACTGATATAGTTACTTGTATTTCATTGGGATGTATAATAAGTTGAAATGATCCCTGCATTACAAGAACAACTTAGCTTTAATATTTCATTTAGCTTTTAAGTTTTTATTTACTTGGCAATTACTAAAATATGAAAATGAAATTTCACCTGTCACTCCATATGCTAAAAATTTGACTGATGTAAGTTTTCTGTGGAAAAAAGAAAAAAAGTTGAAGTTACCGAAACCTTGTGGTTGAGTGGGGGATATTGAAGAGATTTCTGTAGCAGAAATATTTTAATCCTAGTTTCTTCCTTGTTGGGAGATTAATGAAATTTTATTGTAATGAGTTGTCAGCTTGTCAGTTCATAAAATATTTCCATGTATATTTCAAAACATAAAATGAAATAAAAATAAAATCACAAAAAACCACTGCCGTTGTCACATCAGGTCATGAAATACAGATGGAATGTGTTCCAAAACTTCAGGTTATAGATAACTGTTCTACAGCATTTCCAGTTCTGCATTAGTATATGCAGTGTTCAATGTTAGTATGTCCAAATGTGTAAACAAATTAAATTTTGTTTTTTAAACCCACAGGGCAGTGTCTTTATTTGTGGTTTATGTAACTCCAGCCCGCTGGCAATTTTCCAAATGGCTCTTATAGATATTGAAATGCATAGTATGTGTAAGTGATATGGTTAGATTGAGCAGTGTTCATTGAGAAATATCCATCTAAAGCATGGAGCCTATTTTATTTTAATTTTCTTTAAGTTAAGATTAAGGGAAAAAAAAATAATGTAGATGTTGAAATCAGGGAAAGTTGTTTGTCAATAGGTTGAGTTATTCAATCTGCGAGTACTTTCATGTTCATAAAATGTGATTATGTATTTTAAGTTTTGTGCTACTAGTAATGAAGATTCAGGCTTTGTGATTGTATGTTAGAAGCATTGGAGATAAAAGTTAGTTAAGACTAATAGTTACATACCAAACCTGAAACTCAATGGAGCAGCTATGGACTGGTTGCAGTATGTTGCAACCTTGTTATTGTGCCCTAGTGCCTTAACAGAGCATTTGTGGACGTGTTTGATGATGGAACTGCACCAGCTCATAGCCAGTAGCTCTCAATAGGAGCTGCTTTGCTGCTCGCATAGACCTTGTTTTTGAGTATGTTTATTACTTCTTTTTACTCGATAGAAAACCTGGCCTACAGTAAATGTTAACATTTTTGCTGTTCATTTTGTACAAGGTTTGCTCTACCACCGAAATTCAGATGTGTGAATTTTATGCTGCTACTTCGAAATTTCTGCCTGTCCGACAACGTCAGCTGCATGGTATAATACAGTGTAGACTTTCCTCGGAGCATCATAACTTGTTGAAGTTTTGTTGCAGCTGGCTGAATTTTCTTAAGCTTAAATATAATTAAGTAGTGCCTCGTCAGAAAGAGATGTATTTAAGAGATGTTAATCAGTCACTTTTTTATTGCTTATTGTTTTAATTTTCAAATTGTATTTGCTATATGTTGGTACTACATTTGAATTTTATGAACCTGCTGATTAGGGACAGAATGGAAAAGATACGATGTCTTCTGCTATTTTAAAATAATAAACTGGATTTCTGGATTACTGTTCCTTTCATTGCTATACCTGTGAATATCTTGATGTTGCGACAAATGCTCACTAGGAGCATAACCATAGAAATGGTTTCAATGTGTTCATGGAAAACAATAATGTTATGTAAATTTATTGATGTACTAGTCTTGTGCAAGTACATTATTGATAGCACATAGGGGAACATCGCACACTTCAAACTGCTTTTTGAATTGTAATTTGTGTTGCATATCTATAAATGAAATTTAGAGAGTGGGGGTGGGGGATGAAAGTCGGTGCATTCCAGTATTGAATGAGGTGATGTAATAAAAACTTTCTGGTGAATGTAATATGCAAATGAATGTATGGGAAAATTCTTTAAAATTGCTCTTATTCTGTATTTTGACAACTTCAGAAGGTTTAATCAAATTTTGTGGTGTGTTGATGTGCCCTAATAAATTGTAATGACTTTGTAAAGTGTTCTTTGTTCCTTTTCCAAGTTTTCCTTCAAATTAGTTTAAATGAAAACTCAGAAGCAGAATATTTTAGATTGACACCTACTATTTGCTTCTGGCTAAATTGAATTTGCCAACATAATTAGGGCTTTAATTAGAATTAACTTTTTTGTCTAGTACAAACCTCTTTAATTTTTGGGCAAATTGCCAAAAAAGTGTACTATTTAAACTAGTAGAAAAAATTGTAGTAATGAGCAGTCAGTCTTGGTAGGGCTGACACCACCTATTTTCTCATCACTCCACTAGTTTGAAAGATGTGATTTTTAATTGTTCATAGGTTGCTTTGCCACTAAACTTGGTTGCAATTCTTCACTTGAAATTGCTCAGCTTGCTGTGACATGAAAGCTGTGAAATTTGTGGCTATATAGTCTTTGTCACACAGCTTCCTTTCCTCTCGTTCAGAACCTTGAATGAAATGAGAACAACTGAAGTTTAAATCTAGATCAGACAACTGTTAAAGCAAAAACAGTTCAGCATTGCTTCCCCACTTTGGGACAATTTGTAGCAATGACAATCTTAATACTGCAAGATGCTGATGAGAACTATAGATTTCATTTCTAGACTAATTTGTGCCCCAAATCAATCGGAAATTAATATTCTGAGATATTGTTTACTTTGGAAAATTTAATAAAACTAAACAATCAAATTATTGTAGAAATCAAACATTCCAATGAGAATGTTTAGTTATCCCTCCTATAACTTTTTTTGGTGTCTTAAGATAACACTGTTATTAAAAAATTGACAAGCTTTAGTATTACATAGTTTGTTATAGTATTTCTACAGAACTTAAACAATTAGTTTGTTCTAATATTTCTTCTGGTAAGATATCCACAAGAGGATATACCGGGTCTTTATCGTATCTTGCAACCCAGGTCTGGAAACACCAACTCTTGTTTTGCCAATTTGGCAACGCGTGAAATACCTTCGACGCCCTTTCACTGTTAGCAAAGCCCGGTCGCGTGCCCTCAGATTTCGGGCTGAGAGAATGTGTCTAATTTTAGTTGGACGAAAGAGAAAGCACGTATTCTGTCCTTGTTACTCTTCAACGTACTGCAGCCACTACACTGAAAAGAGTAAATGTCTGTCTCTTCATAAACGGTGGTCACTTTGAGCATTTACTCGACTGTCAGTTTTTTGTCAATTTAAGATAATTATATTTTATTACTTTTTATTAATTATTTTCAATAATTATTAATGTACTACTTAGTTACACTATATTAGTATTTTTTAATAATTTTACCGGTCACATGCGTACTTTAGCCCATTTAACATGCAACCCTACAGGCGTGTACCATATCTGTATGTTAAGCAATTTAACATCCTTAGCATTCGGGTTTTAACATCTTTGGCAACGTGAATAAACGACCATTGATTCATCGCAAGTCAAATGTTTATTAAGAAAGAAACAAGTCGGTGTAGAAAACAAATCAGATTCAAATAATTCAGAATAAAAGTAACTCATATTAGTTTTTGAGATAATTATTGTTCATTGTAATAGGTTTTAATAGTGCAGTTAAAATGTGTTTTAGGTAAATTAATTTCATTTTCCTCGCATTCCATGAAATGAAACTCTTCTTCGGTAATCATATTTACTGACGATCTGAGGTGTCGCCACTGGAAATCGATGCGCCAACTTCCTCACCGAACGTCATTTCTTTAGTTATCTTTAACTTCAGGAGAATTATTTGTATCCAGTTTTTTCAAACCACGGTATACTAATATTGTTTAAAATATAGTATATCGCAAGCAATACCCCACAATATCATAGTAACATGCCGCAACAATAGGAATTCATATGTTTACTATCGCAGTAATATAAATTATCGCATAAATCGTGAGATTGACCGATAAAATGCTGAACTTACCATAAAATGTTAGTGTTATTACTGCCTCGTCCAAATTAAAAATCTCAGCTCCGCTACGCTCCACCTCGATTTTTAACTTTTGGCCTCTGCGGTAATTACTCTCATAACATTTCTAGGTATGTTTATTGTCTGTTACTAAAGTTTTCTTATTTGCTTAATATGCAGATTCCATAATAATAATACATTATTATTATTGTTATAAAATGAAGAGCTAGGCGGTAATATTTCACGATGTATCTTTTCGATTTCTCTCTGAGCTGGCTTTACTTAAATAATTATTGTTACGTTGCTGTAAATAAATTGATAACTCCCCTCCACATTAATATTGCAGTTTTGTTTCTTCAGCATACTAGGCAGAATTGCTTAAAGAGACGTTTTGTTTCCACGCTCATGCCTCAGCCCACCCCACCCCACCCACTCTGTGCAGCGTGAAAAGATTTCGGCATGAGAGCCGTGTACCTGCCCGCCGACACTCTTGAATGGGATCAACAAAGAAACAGGAAACTTGCTGCAGCTTATGACCTGACGGTTGCCTCCTGCTCCTCGTGCCAGGCACTGCTGTCTTGAAAGGTGTAAAAGAGACGTGGTTGCCAAATTACCAAAACAAGAACAAGTGCTCTCAGACATGAGTTGCAAGATAAACTAAAGACCCTGTACTAAGATATAAAATAAGATACTTAATCTTAATTCCTTTCAGTTGTGTGTCTTTTATAATGTCGGGACTGAGAAATATGTGGCTAGGGTACAAGAAAAATTTCATTTTTCAAACTATTTCAAAATAAAAAACATAGTAAGTAAATTCAAATTACATTACACCAAGTTGGTGACATACTGCATTTAGGTAAAGGAGCTTATCAAGTAAAGGGTAAAGAAAGAAATTCAATACAGGAAAATGTAATATTTTGTTAGTTTAGTGACAATGATTTTTTCATTACATGTAAATCCAAGTTTGTTTTCTACCTCTCAACTTCACTACTTTGAATAAGACAAAAGAAAGGTAGTTGGCTAAAGGTGTAAATGTAAATAATAAATATTGCAATTATTGATGAAACAATATTAAATAAAACTAATACATAAATTCTTAGATGGAGAAGCATTGAAAAATTTACAATATAATTCACATTATTTAAAGATGGTATTAAGTGTTCATTGTGGAAAATTTTAAAATAAGATTTACTTCTGTCAGGAGGGACTATTAACTTCCAGGAAATGTTTACAAACAACCAAGTACCTTAATAGCTGCAAAAATTTGTCATTTGAGACACATGGAAGTCTAAAGTGAACTTCAGAATCTATTTTGTGTGTAGTTGTTGGCTATATTCTACATAAAAGAACTGTTTTTTTATATTATCAGTATTAGCATTGTCATGCATTTATTAAATTGGAAACACCAATTTTGTAAAACTTATGAAACTGCAAAGCAAATCTTTGTATAAACACATGTTCAGTAACTATGGCTTTGTTTGAAAACACCATCAGTAGTTGAGAAGAATTGCAAGAGGTTGTAACAAAACAGAAATCTTGGTTTGATGAAACAGAAAATTGATCAAAGGGCACATCAGGGACATTCTCAGAACAGTGAGGGTTAGTTAGGGACATTAGAACAGTAGGAGAGGAGTTGAAGTTCAAAGCACACTTGTTTCTTGGTATGTATTTGAGAAGTGAGAGGAAGCAAGAGAAGAGTGTATCATCAGGGTAACAGCATAAAATGATGTGCTGAGGATAAGTAAATACCTCCCTTAATGCATAATATCTAAGTAATGATTGTGTGTGTGTCTACATATTTCTTTTTTGGTGTGTTCCTACAACTACGATATTGAAGATAAAGATTATTTCTTAAAAAAATTGTTTTCCACAATTAGTTTCTTCATTAACGTCATGTACATTTTTTATTTTTTATTTTTAGATCTTGCACAATATTGAGTGAAATGCGGGCAGTATTAAAAAAAAGTTAAAAATGAGAATTTCTCTGAAATGGCTCCAATTTTTTTTCTTTTAACTTTTGATAGGAATAGGGCTAAGTATACTGTACAAGCTGACATAAACACAATTATGCTGCATTTTGTTTTTTTCAAAAATTACGTTAATTTTTTGTGACACCCCTCAAGTCTAATATTTATATAACCGGTGATTTGTACACATTCGTACATTTGTGAGTGCTTCAAATGATGTCTTTTGAAGTTTCTTGAAAACTCAAAGTTTCCTGTGAAAAAGAGCTTCAGATTTTGCATTTGAGGTAATGCGTAAACATTTTTTTTTAAAAAGGCTGTATATTTTTCAACAAAAATTTCCATGTAGGATGAGGTTTTACTCTTCTGTAATAGTCGTCAACTAATATTTCGGTTCTACCATTAGGAGACCAAAAATTGAGGGGAGTAAAATGTACTTTTGGTGGCGATAGATGGCCGCTGGCAAGAGGATGGGGCAAGTCTGAAAAGCTAGCCCCGACCAAAAAAATTAGAAAATAACTAGTAAGAAAGTCTGTACCATTCTGCTAGTTAAATAATGGGTTACATGAGGCCCATGTAGTGAGAAAAACCTAAAGACTGGGAAGCTTAAGTTACCCTAGACTAAGTAACATGCATGAAAAATAACTTACTTGTCTCATTTTGAGATAATATAATGCAGTTTACCATGTCCACTATTCTAAGTATTACATAATTGTAATATTGTGTGGGACGATTGTAATAATTGCTCTTTTTCTTGTATCTTTCGTTTCCGTTACTGGTATATTGAGAAAATCCAGTCACTAAGTATCTGGGCCAAAAATTTTTTCTTACCGCTTCTATAAGGTTTTTGGGGTGTTGAATTTGAATTTGAGGTTTGCCTATATTTTATTCTTATAAAAAATTTAAAGAAAAAATTGGAGCCCTTTTTTTTTTATTATTTTAAATGTTGAAAATGTCCGGGGGCTTAATTTAAAGTATCCCCCAAAATTAAAATATCGGTTTCAAATTCAAGGGGCTGAGATCAATCAAATTGATCGGAGAGCATCAATTTTGAAGAAAATCGGCTGAACGGTTTGGTCGCTAGCGTTGTTCACAGACGGACGACAGACGTTTACTTCCAATTGGTTTTTCGGTGTCAAGGACCCACAAAACAGGGATTCTGGCTGCACCTCGTGTTAGATTTTTTTTTCTTCTTAATTTAGAAACTGGTTTTATCCACTTTTTCGTTACCAGGACCCTGTAATAAAAAGATTTTATGCCAAAAATCCGCCGTTTTTTCGCGCAGCATTACTTAACTTTCCCTATACTAAACGTACGTATAATATACCGTAAAGGAAAATGATATGTCAGAACTTTAAGTTTGCAATATAGGCCAATATTACGTTCATGTAGATCCCAATGGTCTGACCAACTTCAAAGAATGGATACTCATATATACAATAATGTGAACAAATCGCCACTCATGTAAATATTACCACAAATGAACATTACTTCAAAAACTTTGAAACAGGGAAAGCAATACCATGACTAAACAAAATAGTTTAACTACAAACGATTAAAAAATTATAAATACAAATTATAGTTTTATCATTCATTGTCAAATTTTACGTAAAATAGCCACATACGTACGAAATTGTTAGTGATCTTTCGGCACAAACAGCAAGCGAAGGATTTCAGTAATAAAATTATTCGAAAAATACACATGAAATAAACTCACAACATAAGTAATACACTACGATTACCCTAAATCCACAACACAAATACACTTTTGACTGATACACACACACATATACTTAATATTCATTCTAAATTTCAGTGATAAATCTTCTATCGTGTTCATTTTCTGAATGATTTTCTGAATTCATTTTCTGAATTAAATAACAAAACAAAATCAATGTGGGATATAGTAAAAAATGCGACCAAACCAACTAGAAACCTTGTAGAGAATGTTGTTTTAAAAGATAACGATAGAGATGTGAACGATCCGGCAACAGTGGCTAGTCTCTTTAACCAATACTTTTCGAGAATTGCTGTCGATCTCACTAAGGGTTTTCAGCCACAAAATTCAACATCTGACGTTTCCCTAAAAGTCTTAGACACTATGTTCGTTTCCGAAACCTCTTCCTATGAAATTCTCAAAATAATCGGTAAATTAAAAAATAAATATTCGGCCGGTTTAGATGAATTTCCGGATTGTTTGTTAAAGACGTGCGCGCCAGCCATTATACACCCGTTAACTCACATATTGAATGCATCCTTATGCACCGGAATTTTTCCAGATATTTTTAAAACAGCTAAGATTAAGCCGCTCTTCAAAAAAGGCAACAAAAATGAAGTTCAAAATTATCGGCCAATTTCTCTTTTGTCAGTTTTTTCAAAAATATTAGAGAGACTTTTTTATGTACGAATGGAAACCTTTCTCAATAAACACGACGCGTTTTCAAATTGCCAACATGGATTCCGGAAATCAAAATCTACGGAAACAGCCATTTTTTCTTTTCTTAAGGATGTTGCCTCATCATTGGATCAAAACGAAGCAACTATTGGAATATTTTTAGATCTTTCAAAAGCTTTTGACGTCATTGATCATAACATTTTACTTTCAAAATTACCTTCGTATGGAATCCGTGGTATTGCTCTAGATTGGCTATGTTCGTACCTTAAACAACGATCTCAGAGAGTAGAAATACCTTACTGGAATGATGGAACTTTATGTACACACCTTTCCGGTTCTTTGCCAATTGTACGAGGAGTCCCGCAAGGATCGATTTTAGGCCCTATTCTCTTCCTATTATACGTAAATGACATGCCCTTAGCGATTCGAAACGGAAGAACAGTTCTCTTTGCGGATGATACAAATATTCTTTGCAACAAAGAAACCGTAAATAGTACAATATCAGACGTTTCAAATTGGTTCCGTAATAACAAATTAAAAGTAAATGAAAATAAAACAGTTTCAATGCAGTTTTCCATATCAAATAAAAAATTCTGTACTCCATTGAAAATGAACGGTGTGCCATTGACTGATGTTAATGTAACAAAATTTTTAGGTCTATCAATTCAGTCAAACCTCAAATGGAATGCCCACTTAAATGAATTGAACACAAAATTAAGCTCATTATGCTACGCGTTCAGAATTCTTTCAAATTCCGTCAGCCTTCATACAGCTTGTTGTGTATATTTTGCAAATGTTCACTCCCGCCTGAGATATGGCATAATATTTTGGGGAAACACATCTTATAGTTCACAGACTTTCAGATTACAAAAAAGAATTGTACGAATAATAAGCAAATCCAACCCACGTGATTCTTGTAAGTCACTCTTTATTAATCTAGGAATTTTACCATTACCTTGTCTCCTGATTTACGAATCAGTAGTTTTTGTCAAAAATGACTTACTTAAGGACGGGAATATATTTTCAGCAAACGCCGATGTCTATAAGTATAACACACGACGTAGTAATCATATTCACCAGGTGGCAGTATCAACAGCTCACTACAAAAAATTCACATACAATTCATGTACATTACTCAACAACACTTTGCCAGAAGGCATTAAACGATTAAATTCAATAGAAAAGTTTAAGTCCCAAGTAAAATCTTTTCTGCTGCATAACTGTTTCTATACAATTCGAGACTATACCGAGCATCAAAAAGGAAAGTAGAATTAATTTTAACAATGATAGTTAATTATTTATCATTTGGACTGTATAATTATAAAGAACCTGTAACAAGTATTGTACCACAGTTTCTGGGTTGATGGCCCCCATCTCGATCAGGTTTTTCGTCCAGTTTCCCTGATCCTTGAGCAAATGCTGAGATGGTCCCTTGTTTTGCTTCTGGACATAAATGTAACTTCATTATTTGTGCACGTCTTCTGAATTTCAGTGGGAAATATAGTTATTCAAATTATCGTTTTTCATATTATCGCGGCAAAAAGTATTATTCTTTCATGAAGAACATGAGGGTTCAGGGCAGAAATTTATAGCTAATTTACCTTTGAAAATATATTTTATTATATAGGAGCGAATATTTTGTCAACAAAACTCGAAAAAAAACTCTCTTTTCTGTATTCAAAATTCGACTAGAATATGGTTTAGGATAGAGACCACAGAATTATGAAAACGTGCACAAAATTCACTTCTCCCCATAGCTCGTCATACGCAGTTTTTAACTGTTTTTGACGTAAATAAATAAATAAAAATCGAGAAATAAACACACATTGTTTAATAACAACTTTGTCATGGTAACCAATTAAAATTCAAAATCACTGTCCCTCTTTGATTGAATACAACAGGTGGAAAAAAACACATTTGCGGGAATCATTACAATAATTCGAGAAAATTTTATAAAACAAAATATTTAGAAAACTTTTCAATTGACGCGATGGTATACTTTTCGTTTCAGTGCAATGCATACTTTTCATTTTGTGTGTGATGAAACAACACCTACATTTTTCAGCATTATTTTGATTTTTGGGCCCCAAATATCGCGGCCGAAATCAAGCTTCTGGAATATGGGAGAGAGTTGAACTCTTTCCTATTGTTGAGAATTTCGGCGAAAAATTTTCAATAGTGTTTGGGGAAAATTCGTTCGAACATTTCAGAAAATTTGCCAATTTTGTTCCTTTGTTATGGAGCACTTAAGGACATTTCAAAACCCTCATTGGAGATACTTTGAAGCTTATGTGTAAAGAAACGCACTAAACAATTAAACACATCTATAATGTAAATTTTGACGGCGTGAGAGACAAATCAAAAAATTTGCATTTGTGTATTTTTTGAAAAAAAAACAACGTGTAGACCAGTATGACGTTTATGTTATCTAATAGAGTATATTTAGCATTATCTTCGCCAAAAGTTTAAAGAAAAAATTTAGCGCCGTTTTTGAGAAAATCATGTTTTTGTAATTTTTTAAAATTGCACATATTGCACGCAATATTTCGCGAAAACTACTTAAGTTTTGGAGAGAATGTATATGATCTTAAACAAAGATCTTGCTTTAGAAAACACATTTTATTTGAAGGAAAAATCTCTATCTTCAATTTTGTAGTTGGAGAAAGATGCCGAAAAAAATTCAAACTTTCACAATTTTCGAAAATTCAGAATTATCCGTGAAAATCGGACCTATGCCATCTTAATAAGTGTATTTTCCTCTATTCTTACAAGAAATTTAAAGAAAAAAATTTGGAGCCTTTTTTGAGAAAAGTTTGAAAATGTCAGGGGGGGGGCTTCATGTAAAGTACCCCCAAATTTTGAAGAATCTTTTCCAAAATCTCAAAGCTTCGACTAGAATCAGATCGACCGGGAAATATCCATTTTGGAAGAAATCGTACGTATGATTTAGGCGCTAGCAGTGTTCACAGACGGACAGACGGACGTTTTCCTTTCAATTGGTTTTTCGATATCAAGGACCCACAAAAGAGGGTTTCTGGCTACACCACGTGTTAGGGGATTTTTTTTTTTAATTAGCAACCTGTTTTATCCACTTAGCCGTTTTCACGGCCCGGCAATTATTTTTTTCCGCCGAAAATTGTCCATTTTTTCGCGCATCATTACATAACTTTCCCTATACTACGTATATCACTCCGTGTATACGTACGTATACGGGAAAGTAAAAACGTTTCCTCTCCTGGACTTAACAGCACTGTGTCTTGTGGCTATTACTACATGAGAGTAGGAGACGCTGAGAATTGCTCTTCAAACCGACTTCGAGTTTTTGTGTGGCTTAACGTTTAATTACTCGCGCTGGCGCACTGAGTACGCCAGTCGCATTCTTTTGGTTCCTGACGACAATACGTGCATGATATTGCATTATCTCTTCCTTTAACCTTTCTTCTGAGTTTCTTTAACGGTTTGAATTCGTGTTTCAACTACTCCGTTGCAAATCGTGGGAGTGAGCTAGCTGAATTCTGTCTAAAACGTTTTCGGCGCACTGTGTGCGCACCCCGAGTAATAGAGTAAATGCATAAAAGAATCATTTCTTTTCAATGTAGACTGTGTAGAAATCAATTATTACGTAGGATGGTATGAAATATAGATAAAATATGTTATATAAAATATTGATATGTATTTTTATAACCACTCGTTCACATTGCCTTTATTTCTGGCAGAACGCGACGGAACGGCGTGATGTTACCTCAGGAACTAGCTAGGAAAACAAACAAACAAATAAAAATCAGGGGAATAACACTTGGCAACTTCGATTTTTAGTTCGACCAACTCAAAATTAAATAATTGTTCATTTCATTGTACGATTTCCACGAATGTAATAAAATTATTAGTAAATACAAGAAAATATATGGCTCTAATTTTTTAATTTTCTATTATCCTAGATTCATTGCTACCAGTGTTATTGTTATTAAGATGTTTATAATTATTATATTATAAATATATTATTATTTCTAGTGAATTAATTAATTTGGGGCGCGCTCCGTGACCTGAAACTTTACAATAAGCCTTGCGCAGCAACTGTATGCCTTATTTAGAGGCATACAATACATTTCGTATTGTAAATTTCATATATACCATATAATTAACACCAAATATTGATTTATGCAATAAGTTTTCATTTTTCTTAATAAATAACACTAATTTATCGCAATTATTGTTTGTGTTATTGCATAAACAATCGTTTCTTTGTTGGCGCACTCAGTGCGCCGCGCGAGTAATTACGTGTCTGAAATAGACGCGAGTAATTAAAGGTTAAGTAGCATGCGCAGTTTTAAACTCAATCAAAATAAATTTCCTGATAAATAAGAACAACATATTATACATTTTCCCTTACTCACTGAAGCAAATATGTTATTCGGTATTCCATTCAAAAGATACAATGTGTGAAGAGGACATTCCTCCCTTCTTTTCTGAGACACCACCATTGTTCGAATTACAGCTTCGTTGCTACTAGTTCCACCAACTCTAACGCGGCAGTTAAGTGTAAGTCGGGCTCACTGCGAGAAGAGGGGACGATCCGGCAATATATCCAGTAACGTGAGCGATTATTTTGATGCTCATTAGTGCTACATCGTGTATGGGACACGGTCGGTGAGAAACATGTAGAAAGTATTCGCATCTGTTGACTAATTTCTGTTTGGACTGCCTAATAGTTTTGTCATGCCTGTAACTGGAGAATGTTCTCATGAAAGCAATGTGTTTTGTAGTTAGAATGCAAAAATATACAAATACACTTCAAACTTTCTATTGAAGTAAATATCATTGACAAGGATTATTCTTTAGTTAAAAATCATTCTATTGCGAATTTTGTAGAAAGTGTGTTGAAAGTGAAAAGCAGGGGCGTTTTGATACTGTAGTCAGCGGCTGTGAGCTGTCCGTGCATGGACTCACTTTGAATATCTAAGAATGCCTATTTATATTATCCAAGGACTCAAGGAGGTTATAATATATGAAGATGGCATGGCCGTTGCGGAAAATGAAGCCAGCCCCTTGCAAGCTCGGCTAGGCTACCTGCTAAACAGTTTTCTCCAAAAGCCTGAAATCCATCTTTCCACTCTTGTATTTTCTTTATTCATATTGTAACGAGTCAATATGTCACGGAGTACATACATATACAGAAGGTATTCTTGTATGGGTACGGCCGCCTGGGGCTGATGTATTTAATAGCAAGGCAACAGATATATTGCTCAAAAGAAATGGAATCAACAAACAGATGGAAAGTGAACGTCTCATTTAAAGAAATGATTTATGGACTGATGGATGACTGAAAGGCTACATGTAATGTGAGACGTGGTACATTTTCTGTCATAGGGAAGTTAACCCTTCCTTATGACAAGGAATGTATGTATTGGAGAAGCGTGAAGATTTGCAGTACGAACGATGTTTCATTGACTTGTAGATGTGGGCAGGAAGGTGAATATTTGTGAACACGAACAATCAAAGAACTGTTAAGATTAGACTTGTTTTTTCCTCTCTAGATATTTGTGTAAAGTCGTTTTCATTTTTTATTATTGTTTAATTTTCAGTTATTGTTTAAATATTTCTTATTTTATTTTGAAAATTTGGAATTGTTTTTGTCAACATAATTAAACGGTAAGTTGCCACTCTTCAGATAAGCGGTGTATGCCGTTGAATCATCGGCCCTTACAAATAAAATGGATGATTCTATTTTTTTAATGAACTTAATTCAGTTAAAAAAAAAAATTAGAACCCTCACATTTTTGGCGCCCGAACACAGGGATGATTTAAAATTCTACTAAATTTTGACACGTTTTCGGTTGTTTTAAAAAGAATTTTAATTTGAATAAATTGCTGGTAAACGTACTATTTTATATTATATTGAAAACAATTTCAAGACGGAGGCTAGAAGTAAAACCATGGCACAACGGACTGGAGAAAATACGAACGAACTCGTGAAAGCACATTCTAATAAAGATTCAGAAAGAACGGAGAGTAACATTGAGGAGGTGAGTCATTGTGTTGAGGAAATTGTAAGCCTAGAAAGAAACGAACAGAATGAAGTAGAACTGGGGAATAATGTTGATAATGTTAGTGGTCAAATGTCTGCGCTTATTAATGGCGGTAATAATGGAGATATGTTAAAATTATTGTTACATGAAATTCAAAAATTGGGTCATATACATAATTTAATTGAAAAGGTAGATAGAGTGAACGAAAATCTATAGAGTAATTCCCACGATTTGAATCCAAAAGTAAATGAAATCGAATTAAATGATCAACATCTGTGTCAGGAATTAGATCGAAATCTTTTGGAACCTGAAGTTATAGTGTATGACCAATCGTATAATGAGAATACAGAAATACATAGTAATCAGGTAAATTTTAAAGAAGATATTGAAATTTTAAGGGAAGCAATAGTTCCGGATGTCAATTTAATTAATGAAAGAGTTGAGAAAAATCAACGACAATCACGGGAGGTTACTAAATACGATTTAGAAGCATTAGGAAATTTATCCGACAAAATAAATTTAAAAATGAATTTCTTATTCGAAAGACAGGGAAAGTATAATAACAAATCTATGAAAGATTTTGCCTTTCAGAAATATACAGCATTAAATGTATATGGAGAATTGATTAATGAGCCCGAAATAATTAGAATTATTAGTAAACAATTACCTATTGTTTTTGAGTACTTCTTAGACAGTACGTCAAGCGGGAGTATTAAAATATTGAGTATGTTAGGAAAATTTAATAAATTTATCTTTAATCGTATTGATAAAATTAATATGAACTCCATGTATCGTAATCAGTATTTTCAAGCTCTATCTAGGGATAATACAAGAGATATGAAAGGAAATGGCAGAAATTGTAATAAAAATAGCAGAAATGGACATATACAAGAGAATTTTATAAACTTTGAAGCAATACTTAATTTTTATCCTGGGGGAAACTAAATACAATCAAGGATGTAAATATGTTGCATAAAGATTATTAAGAAATTGGTATTAAAAATTGTATTTAGTTGAATTTTCAAGCAACTTTGAGCATGATTTTAAATTACTGTGATTTTTACAAGTTTTTTTCGAATCTTCGCTGACCCGTCTAAAATTATAGCCATTTAAAAATGTTTGTACTTTATAAAACACTTCTGCTCAAACAATAGGGACTTGTAATGTGAAAACTTAAAACTGTATAAAATATTAAATCACTTGTAAATATTATGATATAGATTTTTGTTGATAATTTTATTTGTAAAATAACAACAATTGTGGTGGGGAAGAATTGAAACGAGTCAATATGTCATGGAGTATATAAATATACAGAAGGTATTCTTGTAAGGGCATGGTCGCCTGGGGCTGATGTATTTAACAACAAGGCAACAGATATATTACTCAAAAGAAATGGAATCATCAAGCAGACAGAAAGTGAACGTGTCAGTGAAAGAAATGATTTAAGGACTGATGGATGATTGAAAGGCTATATGTAATGTACATTTTCAGTCATAAGGAAGGGTTTAAGTACCGACAAGGAATATATGTATTGGAGAAGCGTGAAGATTTGCAATACGGACGGTGTTTCATTGACTTGTGGATGTGGGCCGGAAGGTGAAATATATGAAGGTGGCATGGCCGACCTTTCCCATTGCGGAAAATGAAGCCAGCCCCTTGCAAGCTCGGCTAGGCCACCCGTAAACCGTTTTCTCCAAAAGCCTGAAATCCACCTTTCCACCCTTGTATTTTCTTTATCCATATATTGACATTTCAATAAGGATGTTGATATTAGAGTTATTTGTAATTAACAGACAGAAATATTCAGGGAATAGCAAAACAGACCTGGGAATATGAAACATTCCCAAATTCATTATGTGGCAGAGGAAATATTTTAAAAAATTATTTCATTTATTGTGTGAAGCTGAAAGGAATTTAATTTATTGATAACATGTATTCTTGAAAGAGAATTGCGCAAGGATCATTCCGAAAGTGTAGTATTCAATATAAATGGAACTGAAACTAATGTCAAAAATTGACTTATTGTGAAAACTGCTAATCATGTTCTAAATTGACATAATGTAATTAATAGTTTGTCTATCTGGAAGGGACATGAAAATTGAAAAATTCTGTAAGAAAATGGTAACAAATTGCCAGAGTAAATCCAACTAGTGGTGCTACAGAATGGCACAGACTTTCCCGTATTAGTTTTCTATTTCCTTCGGTCTTGGCTAGCTATTCGGAATTGCCACATACTCTTGCCAGCTGCCATCATTGCACAAACTACATTTTTTGACATTTTCTTAATTTTTCGGTTTCTTAATGGAAGAACGGAAATATTCATTTTAGAATATTAAAGAACACAAAACCTAGTCCTAAAAGGCAATTTTCTCTTAAAAATGTGTGCCGTTTTAAAGAAAATGGTGTTTTACTGCTACAAAAAATGCGAAATTTGAAGCTCGTTTTCACAGAAACTTTTTGAGTCTTCAAATTACTTTATTTGAAGTCATTTGAAGCACTTATACTCACAAATGTAATAATGTTTACAAATTGCTGGCAAAGTGCATATTACAGATGTGAGAGATCTTTCAAAAAATTACATTTATGTAATTAAAAAAAAAAAACAACAAAAAAATACCTCAAAATAAACCTTACGCCATATCAAAGAGTGCATTTAGCACAATCCGATCGAAAAGTTTGAAGAAATTTTTTGTAGCCATTTAAAAGAACATGGCGTTTGAGCGTTTCTGAAAATGCGGAATTTTGAGCTAGTTTTGACATATTTATTTATTTATTTATTTATTTGTCAAAAAACAGTAAAAACTGTATATGACGTGTGGGGAAAGAAATTTATCTGCGCACATTTTCTTGAGGGCCAGAATAACAAAAAAAAAAAAAAAGCAAAAATGAATTTAGAAAATAATTATTTTAGAAAATAAAGATATTTGAAAAATGTTTGTTCCCGAGTTATAGAAAATCAATTTTTAACTGTAAATGAACTACAAGCAAAAGGAGTGCTCAACAAAACGTGCGCACAGTGAAGCTACATTTACGTCCAGAAGCAAAACAAGGGGCCATCTCAGCATTTGCTCAATGGATCAGGGAAACTGGACAAAAACCTGATCGACATGGGGGTCATTGACCCGAAGCTGAAGTACATTACTTGTTACAGGCGTATTAAATATTTTTTTAAATGTATACAATGCAAACATAAACTAATTCATTATATATCTTTGTTTTGTTACATTAAACATTATTTTTCTTTTTCACGATCAGTATAGTCTCTAATTGTATAGAAACAGTTTTGCAGCAGAAAAGATTTTACTTTTAACTTAAATTTGTGTACCGACTTTAATTGTTTTATGTCATCTGGCAATGCGTTGTAAAGTAACGTACATGTATTGTATGTTGATTTCTTGTACTGAGCTGTTGATACTGACACTTGATGCACGTGATTTCTGCGGCGTGTGTTGTAATTATAAATATCAATATTGCATGAAAATATGTTCCCTCCGTTAAGTAGGTCATTTTTGACAAATATTACAGATTCGTAAATAAATAGACAAGGCAATGGTAGGATTCCCAGCTCAATGAAAAGAGGCTTGCAGGAATCACGTGGAAGGCATTTTTTCATTATTCGAATAATTTTCTTTTGCAATCTGAAGGTCTGAATACTACAGGATGAGCTTCCCCAGAATATTATGCCATATCTCAGGCGGGAATGCACATTTGCAAAATAAACGCAACGAGCTGCATGAAGGCTGACAGAATTTGAAAGAATTCTGAATGCATAGCATAATGAACTTAATTTAGTGTTTAATTCTGTTATATGTACATTCCATTTGAGGTTTGATTGAATTGAAAGACCTAAAAATTTTGTTGCCTCAACATCAGCTAATTGCATATTGTTCATTTTCAATGGAACATGCGATTTCCGATTTGAGATGCAAAAATGCATTGAAACAGTTTTTCTTTCGTTAACAATTAATTTGTTATTATTAAACCAATTTGAAACTTCTGAAATTGTACTATTTACTGCTTCTTTTTTGCAAAGAACATTCGTGTCATCAGCAAACAGAACCGTTCTTCCATTTTTAATAGACGAGGGCATATCGTTTACATATAACAGAAAAGAGATAGGACCTAAGATCGAACCTTGCGGGACCCCATGCACAATTGGCAAAGAATTGGAAATATAAGTATGTAATGTCCTTTCCTGCCAGTATGGTATTTCTACTCTTTGAGTCCGATGTTTAAGGTAAGAAGTTATCCAATCTAGGGCAATACCACGAATTCCATACGAAGGTAATTTTGAGAGCAAGATCTTATGGTCAATAACGTCAAAAGCTTTCGAGAGATCTAAGAATATTCCAATGGGTACTTCATTTTGGTCTATTGATGAAGCAACATCTTTGAGAAAAGAAAAAATGGCAGTTTCCGTAGATTTTGATTTTCTAAAACCGTGTTGTGAGTCTGAAAACGCTTTGTTTTTCTGAGAAAAGTTTCCATTCGTAAGTAGAAAAGCCTTTCTAATATTTTTGAGAAAACTGACAAAAGAGAAATGGGCCGGTAATTTTGAATATCATTTTTGTTCCCTTTTTAAAAAGTGGCTTAATTTTTGCTGTTTTGAAAATATCTGGAAATATTCCTGTACATAAAGAAGCATTGAAAATGTGAGTTAACGGATGTATAAAGGCAGGTGCACAAGTTTTTAATAAACAATCCGGAAATTCATCTAAACCAGATGAATATTTATTTTTTAGTTTACTGACTATTCTGAGGATTTCGTTGGGAGAAGTTTCGGGAATAAACATCGTATCTGAAATTTTTTGGGAAGTGTAAATGTTGAATTTTGTGATTTTAGTCCCTTCGTGAGATCAGACGCAATTCTGGAAAAGTTTGTTGAAGAGATTGGCAACTTTTTCCGGATTACTCGTTTCTCTTTCATTATCCTTTAAAATAACATTCTCTACAAGGTATCGAGATGATGTGGTTGTATTTTTTACGATATCCCACATTGCTTTAGTTTTGTTACTAGCGCTCAAAATGTCCTGACTATTTTTCATTATTTTTGCCTGAACTATTACTTTTCTTAAAATTCTTTTATATTCTCGGAAGTATATATGGAAACCGGGTGATACGTTATGATGTTTAGAAATAAAGTAAAGCGTACGTTTGTTTTTACACGATGTTCTAATTCCTTGTGTGATCCAAGTATTACTTTTGCTTGAAATGTTTAATTTTCTCTTTTTAAGAGGAAAGCACGCGTTAAAATGAATTGAAAGCTGGAGAAAAATAAATTATATTTTTCATTTGTGTCAACAGCGTTATAAACTTCGTCCCATGATTCCTTCATCAAGTAGTCCGTAAATAATTTATATTAACTTTAGTGAATGCTCTGCACATGCGTGTATTATTTATCGTGTCAGTGTTTATGTTCCTAGTAATTGTAAGAATTTGTGCATCGTGGTCACTGTATCCTAGATTATTCGTTATTATTTCATATGTAGTTGTGGTTTTGTTAATTATAATTTGATCTAATGCTTTTGTGATTTAAGCGTATTCCGTGTAGGTACATTCACTGTAATGTCTAAATTAAAAGAATGAAGTAAATTGAGAAACTTCTCTTTTTCGTGGGATTCGCTCAGAAAATCAATATTGAAATCTCCACATACAACAATGGATTTAAAAGAGAGTTTACTAATTTTGTTCAGAATTATCTCTAGATTTTCCAAGAAAGTGAAATAATCTGAAGCTCGCTTTGTTGGAGGTCTGTAAATGCAAAGTAAGATAATTTTGAGCGTAGTAAGATGTACTACTGTTGTTTCAAAAACTTTTTCAACTGCATATAAATTGAATTCTGACAAGAAGGTAGAATCAATATAATTTCTTATGTAAATACACGAACCTCCGTAAGCAAGGCCCTTATTTGATTCCTTCGCTCTGCAATACGATCCTGCAAGGTAAAAGCTAGGAATTTGGAGTGTGTTTATATCATTTTGAGACAACCAATGTTCTCTAAAGCAAAAAAACATCTATTTGTCTTAGATCACATTGTAATGCTGCCTCGATAAATTCAATTTTATTTGAAAGAGATTGCACATTATGATGCATTATTCGAATCTTTGCATGTACCTACACGGATGTTTTTCTGCTGCATCTGACTGTAGTTGCTATTTATTTATTTCAGTTTTACCTCGAGTGCGTGGTCGAAGGAAGTATCGTGTCCCATCAGTGACAAGAGGTGAGGAAGGAGGGGTGACAGATGTAGAGGATGAATAGTGGGAAAGGTAATACACGGATTAGTTCAGGGGATAAGGTAATTGGGTCCAAAGGGGTCCCAGGGGATGGAAGAGAACTAGAGAGATGTGGGTGGGGATGGGTCTTGGGCAGGACACTGCCAAGTTTGTGAAATGATGTGTTTTGCAAGCTCACTACGAGTGCATGTTTTCCGACAAGGTTCAGGTGAAGACCATGTCGGGTGAAGTGTTTTTCTGAGAGAAAGTTTAGCTCAAACAATTTAACATGTGTGTCTCTCAGATGCAGTTTTCAATTGGTTTGTTTGCGTGACTAATTTCTTTGCATAGTGTGGGCTTGTTGTACCAGAAGGGCAGAGTCGAGACTACAATGTTCGTGTTTTGGGCGGCACGTTGTAATTTGTCAACATGTTCTTCAGGCGTAAAGTGACCACCCAAATTAATGTCATTCTGCCCTCCTATGATGATTTACAGTATCCCGTTTGGTGAGGGTTTTTGTGTGCGTGTCCAACTCATGGTCACGTCGGCAAACCTCCCGTTAGGTTTAAACACACACATGGCAGAGAAATTGGTTGGGAGTTTCTCACTGAGCAGGGAGGAGATTTGTCGCCCATGGCTATCTGCTAAAATGAGTACCTTTTGATGGGCTCAGTGGGAATGTCCTTGTTTTCTGGTGAGCTAGTTTGCGCAACTCTACGTGTCTTTGTTACTTTGCGCTTGCTAGCCTGTTTGCGTTGGTTTGTGAATGGACGTGTCGATAATGGTGGGGGTGGGAGGAT
>JAHLJT010009436.1:222772898-222857898 GCA_031308135.1 Acheta domesticus
TGGGTTATTATTATAAACTTTTCTTCAAGCATTTTGTTATAACGGTGTCATATTCACTATTCACCATATTGGGCTGCATGCAAAGGCAAAAGTATAACTTTTAAAAGCGCATCTTTGCATATATATATATATATATATATGTAATATATATATTAATATATAAAATTCATTTTAACGACACATGAAATTAGGAATTTTTTATCTATTTTTCCACTATCTCCTCCACAATCCCAAATATTCCCAAAAAAAGTTGACCTTAAAGAAAAATCGTGCAACGAAGGGTTATGTATTTTTCAATTATTGATGGTTCCCTGTTGGTGAGAGTAAAACGGAATTATGTTAATTTAATATAGATTACGATAATTTATATTCATAGTCCCGATTTAATAAATTAATTTAAACATAGATTTACGATAATTTATTCAGTCCCTGATTAATAAATGCTCGAGCAACGCAGGACCTTCACCACTATATGATAAATACTATTGTTATTTCAAAAGCGTTGCAATGAAATGGATAAGCAGAAGTGCTACGTGCATGATTAAACTATTTGGTCACAGGATCACTCATTGTGGGATGCAGTTAATTGGTAGAGTGTACAGGCAGGAATGTCCCGCGTGCTCACGCCTTAGGGCAACAGCCCACCATAGGTGCTCCCTAACTATAAATGCCGTAGAAAGATCTTGTGGCAGTATAGTTTCAATAATTTGAAAATATCGCCAGTGAATAGTGGATGGGTGAAATCGTAGTGGGCAGAGTCGCGACCTTGCGCACTCTACTCGGTTACCACATTTTACGGAACTAAGATGCGACGGTGGTGCACACTCCTGAATGAGTCACCTAAAAGCGTACCCTCATGCTGCTGGCAGTGAGCTGTCTATACATCCTTAGTCTATGGTAGCGTGTCCCATCAAGTGACAAAGGTGAGGAAGGAGGGGTGACAGATGTAAGGAATGAATAGTGGGAAAGGTAATACACGGATTAGGTCAGGGATAAGGTAATTGGGTCCAAAGGGGTCCCAGGGGATGGAAGAGAACTAGGAGATGTGGGTGGAAATATGGGTTCTTGGGCCGGACACTGCCGAAGTTTGTGAAATGATGTGTTTTGCAAGCTCACTACCGAGTGCATGTTTTCCGACAAGGTTCAGGTGAAGACCATGTCGGGTGAAGTGTTTTCTGAGAGAAAGTTTAGCTCAAACAATTTAACATGGTGGTCTCTCAGATGCAGTTTCAATGGTTGTTTGCGTGACTAATTCTTTGCATAGTGGGGCTTGTGTACCAGAAGGGCAGAGTCGAGACTACAATGTTCGTGTTTTGGGCGGCACGTTGTAATTTGTCAACATGTTCTTTCAGGCGTAAAGTGACCACCCACATTAAATGTCATTCTGCCCTCCTGATGATGATTACAGTATCCCCGTTTGGTGAGGGTTTTTGTGTGCGTGTCCAACTCACTGGTCACGTCGGCAAACCTCCCGTTAGGTTTAAACACACACATGGCAGAGAAATTGGTTGGGAGTTTCTCACTGGAGCATGGAGGAGATTTGTCGCCCATGGCTATCTGCTAAAAATGAGTACCTTTTTGATGGGCTCAGTGGGAATGTCCTTGTTTTCTGGTGAGCTAGTTTGCGCAACTCTAGTGTCTTTGTTACTTTGGCGCTTGCTAGCCTGTTGCGTTGGTTTGTGAATGGACGTGTCGAAATGGGTGGGGGTGGTGAGGATTGGGAAGGCAGTAAACTCATTGTAGTAGTCTAATACAGAAAATCTGTTTTGAGTCGTGATTGGTGGTGGTGATTGTGTTTTTGCTTCGCGAATGGACGGTTGGAGGTTTTTTGTGCGGTGTTGCCTATTGTTGTCCAACCGTCTGTGTTTTTGAACGACCTCTTCGAGCCTTCGGATTATGTTCATCATAAATTACTGTTGATGTGTGTGGAAGGCTTTCAGAAGATCGGCTTTGAGAGCGTAGAGAGTAGAGAGTGTATAAAACGATAGTAGCCATGTCACGAATGCGTGTCAAGTGCGTGGTAAATATGAAATAAGTAAATAGATAATGTCAGAATACTACAAAAGAAACTACTCCCTAACTTCTCTTTTAAATTTAATTGTATTAACTATTTAAATTACGTTACGTATTTATTTAAAAATAACGGTGATCTGATTCTAATTAGTATTTAAATGTGATTAATTAAATTCAAAAAGCGTTCAGTGTGTTTAATAGATTGAAGCTGCAACTAATAAATACAATTAGATTACTATAACTTTACCTATTGAAAGGTCACGAAATTCACCACTTCACACAAATTTAAATATAAAGTTCAAGTCTTTCCGTTACTGTGGTTACGAAACTTTGAATTTTTGTTTTCACAATTTTCACAACACTTTCACTAATAGTTTAAAACTTTACGCAATTGTCAATTAATTTACAGAGAAAATTTAATATTAATGGTCTTTACACTGTTCAAATGAACGTATTTGTCCGTTACGCCGGTTTTAATCAAGTATTTGAATTACTTCTTTTTTCACTGCTTCCGACAATATAACCTCTTTCAGCTTATCTGTAACAAGTAAACAAATAAAGAACACAGTTTAACAGCAAATCACCTGAAATATGTAGAAAAATAGCTGAAAATGAGTAAAATATTGGAGCAAAGCCACAGCACGTCAGTCACGTAAGCAAGAGCCAGCCAACCAAAAAACGGTTGTGTTTTCGAAAAATCTTTACTGGACACATATATTTAAAGCACATGTACTCATACACTATAATTAAAGTGAACAAAGCGCGCTATTGTAAATTTTATGGACGTGAGAGACAAGTCAAAAAAATTGCAATTATGAAAAAACAAAAGAATACAGCAATATGGATTTTATGTCATCTGATAGAGTACATTTACCACTATCCATACCAAAAGTTTAAAGAACAAGTTAGAGCCGTTTTTGAGACAATCTAGATTTTGTAATTTTTTAAAATTCGCACATATTGCTCGCTATATTGCGCGAAAACTACTAAAATGTTCGAAGAAAGTACATAACCTTAACAAGGACTCACTTTGGAGAACAAATTTATTTTGAAGGCAAAAATGTCTATCTTCAATTTTGTAGTTGGCACGACATCGTCCTAAAAAATTCAAACTTTAACAATTTTCGAAAATTCAGAGTTTTATTTTCGGCGTCTTTCTCCAACTATAAAATTGAAGATAGAGATTTTTTCTTCAAATGAAATTTGTTCTCATACTGAGTTCTTTCATAAAGGTCATGTAATGTTTTTCCAAAATTTTAGTAGTTTTCGTGCAATATTGCGTGGCAATATTGCGTGCAATAGGTGCAATTTAAAAAATCACAAAACCAAGATTTTCTCAAAAACGGCTCCAACTTTTTTCTTTAAACTTTTGGTAGGCATAGTGGGTAAATTGTCTATATTAGATTGACATAAAAGCCATATTGCTCTATAGTTGTTTTTTTTTTTCAAAAAATTACAAAAATGTAAATTTTTTCACATGTTTTCTCACGTCGATAATATTTACATTAGCGGCATATTTTTTCACATTATTATATTTAGGAGTACATATGCTTTAATAATGTCAAGAAAGTTTCTCGAAAACACTAACCTACCGTTTTTCTGTGAAAAGTAGCTCAAATTTCGGCATTTTTCAGAAACGCTCAAACGCCATTTTCCTCATATATGGCTGCAAGTTTTTTCTTCAAACTTTTGTAACGGATAGTGGCTAACTACTCTCTTTAGTATAGCGTGAAGTTTATTTTGAGATGTTTTTGTTTTTTTTCAAAAATTATGTAAATGTAAATTTTTTGAAGATCTCTCACATCTTTAATATGCCACATTACCAGCGATTTGTAAACATTATTATATTTGTAAATGTAAATGCTTCAAATAACTTCAAAATAAAGTATTTTGAAAACTCAAAAATTTTCTGTGAAAATGAGCTTCAAATTTCGCATTTCTAGTACCGCTAAAACGCCATTTTTCTCTTAAACGGCACATAATTTGTAAAAGAAATTGCATGTTTGTTTACTAGTTTTTGTGTTCTTTAGTATTCTAAAATTAATTGTTTCCGATATACTTTTGCGTGTGTGCTTGGAGATGACAGCCTGGCAAGTGTGTTTTAGGCAATTCCGAATAGGTAGCGAAGACTCAAGGAAATAGAAAACTATCGGGAAAGTCTGTGTCATTCTGTAGCACATCACTAATTTCGGTAGCAAGGACCCACAAAATAGAGTTTTCTCAAAATAGAGAGGCATTTTTTTTCGCGCAACCTTACATAACTTTCTCTATACTACGAATATCACTCCGTGTATGACGTCCGTATACGCGAAGTAAAAACCAGCAAACTCAAGTTTCCGTCGAATTCGCTCATTTGACTCAAATGCGATAGATGTGGCGAGTCATATTAATATCGAAAGGTAAAACCACTTCTTAATTAAACTAGCCTGTTATCAAAAGTTTCTGCTAAATTCATTGAAAATTCTTGTAATTTCGTTTATTTAATATTTTCCGGTTACTTTTGGTTCATTAGAAATCTGAGTTGAAACAATGGCGTTCTTTGAGCTGTGAGTTACAGCATTACAGCCGCCGGCTCATGCTTTGCAACACAGTTCCCGTGTTACCGCGAGGTGCATGCTGCCACACATTCCCTGCGTTGTCCATATTCTTTTGGACACTCTATGGCTGATCTACAACATAGAAAATACACAAGGTCAGGAAAGACGTCATATACAGTTTTTAACTGTTTTTTTGAAAAAATAAATAAATAAATAAAAAAAAGACAATAGCCCGTTTTTATGTAACGTAAGAAATAAGGTAGACTCGTTGGAAAAGGGGATGCCATAGTGTTTTATCGATTGAATGCTTTAAATAAGTAATGCACGTGAATATAGATATTTCGTGACAACAATGTCATGAGGTCCAACAACACATACAGTTAGTAACAGTCGTGTTTGTACAGTCCCTAATTTGCTCGAAATTTTGAGTGGAAAATTAATACTTACATTACAAGATAATTGAATAATTCCAATTAAATAAAATATAACTTTGTACACGCAAGACGAAATGGCCTTAATTATGAAATTCACCAGCACATTTAGTCGCTCGGGAACCAGCCGCTAGGAAGGTTTCCAAGCAACTAAAATGTGCTGGTGAACTTCAATTAAGGCCATTTTCGTCTGGGTGTACACAGTTACATTTTATTTAACTGGAATATTCAATTCACTATAGCTCTAAATGTTGGTACATTTGATTTTGAGGTAACCGATTATGTTGTAGAGATTGCCAGCTGAAGAGAGGTACTCGAAAGTAGTGCTGAGTGGCGCCGTATGAAGGGGCTCTTAGTGAATCAGGTAGCGCGCAAAGGTCCCGAAGCAATCTCCCGAGTGTCGGAAACCGTTGTCTTTTGCAATCAAGGACAATGACAGCGGAGGAACCTGCGTTGCAAACAAAAGGCAGTTCAAACCAGAAGTAAGATAGGTTTAGTAGCGCTTACGACCATCTGTAACTTTCCTCATCGATGCAGCCACTAATCATCACCTTCTCTCATTCTTAGACTATTTTAAATTTGTATTAAAATACATTCTCGTCTTTCCAGCGTGTTATACACATGTCTGCATGCTCAATGCACCTTTCAGTTTTTCAGAGCAGTCCGCGGCAACTACAGAAAACGAGGAGTTTGGTAAAGGGTCACGCACATACAATCGTTCGCAGTCACTTGCGACCACTGCGTGGCTTCTTACATCGGCTTCCTCGCAGTGTTCCACACAAGCGATCGTATGTCTGGTTTCTTACAGTCAATAAGAGTTACTAGCGACGAGAATATCCGGTCACTTCTTTCTCGAGTGCATTCTCGATGCAACGAAAGTTCTTGGCCGCAGTCTCTAAAGCCTTCCTCGCTTACGAGATACGAGAGAGAATGTGCATTTCACAATATTTTCCATTGCTTTACCCTTTCTGTTTTTCTGCTCTCAGTTCTGTTTTTGGTCTTTGCCTTTTTATATAATTTTGCGGGAGGCTCGGAGCGACCGTTCCTTGATTATTCGGGCCTGGGTGTAAATATTAGTTTGTTGTGCATAATGTTTTACTTGTAAATACTTAATATTTATTAGTTTTGAGTTATCTTCAAATTTTCCATGACTTATGTGATTTTGTAAGGTATGACGTGTTTTACCATCTCATTTACATTTCTATA
Source organism: Acheta domesticus (assembly GCA_031308135.1). Taxonomy (NCBI): domain Eukaryota; kingdom Metazoa; phylum Arthropoda; class Insecta; order Orthoptera; family Gryllidae; genus Acheta; species Acheta domesticus. Next base: position 222,779,086 of record JAHLJT010009436.1, read on the forward strand.
ATGTATTTTCCGTTTAGTAATAGATTATTGACGAAAAAATGAAACAGTATATTGTGGACCCTCTCATTATTATTATTGTGATTCAAAAATACCAAACATGATATCTGCATTCATATCTTCAGATATTGTTCGAAATATTAAAATGCTTAAATGTTTAATCATACAGATTTCAAATACTATCTCTTTTAGTTATGTATTTGTATAAATTATTGCCACTAATCGGGATATTTTAATGTTTTGAAAATCCCACTTAAATGCCAATTGGTTCTGTTTTAAGGTAAAGGCAGTTTCAAATACGCTGAATATATTTGTATCTCAACGGTGGTATTTTCTTGTCATTTATTTAGTTACTCTGAGATTCGAAGTTATAAGTGGAAAGGCAACTTGTTATGTTTCACTATGCACATTTTGTTTCGCAATTGAAAAATCAATAAATAATCATGCTGACTAGCTTTTTATTTATAATATTACAAATATAAAAGCTAGTTTACTAGAGGAGCAAAAATACTGATGAACAAAAAAAATGTTTCCCAAATTTAGAACGCATGTTGCTCAGGACTTACGTCACTTACAAACACTGCAATAAAATTAAATATTTTAACAAAACACCTTTTCATGATATAGCAGTTACATAGTTCAGTATTTATACACAGTACCACAGTTCTTTATGCTTATTATTATTAATTTATTATACTCGTATCTTTACGGTGACAACATAAATTGTACAGATTGACATAATCACAATACAAATTATGGTTATAATTTTGAATCTAATTATTCACGTTGATTTCCTACAAATTTATCTGACGATTCTGGCCGTTGAGATGATAGTAACCTTCTGCATAAGCTTCCATAGGTTTTCAGGAAGATCTAATTCCTTGAGACTTGGATGCATGGTCTTCGGGATGGCTCCAGTACTTGATACTATAATTGGAATGATTCTCACTTTGCAAACATTAAATTGTTGGATGATCGATTCTAAGAGATCCACATACTTAGTCTTCTTTTCTGTGTATTTCAACTGAAGATTGGATGTGTTTTGGAATTGAGACATCGATGATGTCGACTTGCCTGCTTTCTTAATTGAACAGAACAATGTCAGGTCAATTGCAGATGACAGTTCTGTCCCAGTACAGTCGATAAGACTGATTTTCCAACACATTCTCCGGGTTATACACATAGTGCGGAACTCGTGCTTCGGATGATAATTGGTACTTCTGGGCCAATTCTTGGTGGATTACTTTTGCTACTCCATCATGCCTATTCCTGTATTCTGATCCAGCTACATGTGAGCAGCCTGATGTAATGTGCTGTATTGATTCAATTTGTCCACAACAAATTATTATATATTATTATTATTATTATTATTATTATTATTATTATTTTCTAAGAATAAAAAAAGTTGCTATTCTATAACACATGTGGTTAGCAAATTTTTAATGACGTACGTTTCTTGAAACCGTGGTGTCGTATGAGCAGCTGGTGACGTAAGCAGTGGCGCACTGAATATGAGAATTTATCGGTGAGCGCCGTATGAGAATAGCCGGATTAAAGCTCTACAATATAGATCAGTGGTGTCAAGGTCTCCTACTGGTGGCAGTGGCACGCATCGCGGCACTGTGCCATGCCACGAACTTCTCTGCACCACTAGCGTTGGTAAAGGAAACTATTAGTAACCCCGCCGTTTTACAACAATGATGACGTTGTCTCTTACGGCGGGGTTATGAACTAGCGTGGAGAGGCGATTTCGTCGTGGCATCGTGCCACGGACTCCCGTTCGTGGTGGCATCGACCTTGACAACACTGATATAGATATACTAGCTGGTACCCGGCGCGTTGCTGCCACAGAAGAAATAATTGTGGAATATTCCTCCCCGCCCTCTCTTTTTTCCTCCTCTCTCCCTCCCGTTTTTTTCCTCCCGTTTTTCCCCACTCGCTCTCTCTCTTTTCCATCCTGTACCTCTTTTCCTCCTCTGTGTCTCTTCTTCCCTTCTGTGGTCTCTTCTTCCCCCTCTGTCTTTCTGCTTCCCCTCTGTGTCTTCTTTCCTTTTGTGTCTTTCCCCCCCCATTCTGTGACTCTCTTTTTCCCCTCTCCTTTCTTTTCCTCGTCTGTTCCCCTCTCTCTTTTCTTCCCTCTCACTATTCCTTCCCTCTCTATTTCCCCCTCCTCTCTCTCTATTTTTTCCTACCTCTTCCCCTTTCTTATTTTCCTCTCTCTCCTTTCCCCCTCCCTTTGTCCCTCTTTCTCTTTTCCCCTCTCCTCTCATCAATATGCGCCGCCTCTCCTCGTGTTTTCCTCGACCTCGCCCCATGACACACGGCAACGCCCAGCAACAATGAAGCTCACGTGAATTGGGAATTGCATTTACCTGAAGCGCCGTCATGTGCTGTAGCCCGTCTAGTGGAGTTACAATAAATGTACTATGCCTATGTTCTTCCCGCAAGTGTAAGCTGACACATTTTTATCGCAATTGGATGCACGATACGGCAGCTCATTAAGCACGAACCAACAAACATTGTTTTTTATATAATAGATTAATTTTCTGTATAATATTTTTTCGTGAATTTTTCCGATATTTTAATAGTTATTCTGCTATTCGGGGCGGAGATGAATCCAACAGATCGGGAATAATTAAAATTGGTCCAGTCGTTCTTGACTTATAAATGGTTTAATTAACCCGAGTTTGTTTTATTTACTTAGATTCTGCAGGTCTTTGAGCAGGTGGGGTAATATTGAGAAGCGCCAGACCATCAAAAATGTAATAAAATGTTTAAAAAGATTTCATCCTGTAGAATACGATGATGGAAATGTTTTTTGAGGCTTGGACTCAAAATTTTAGTTTTTAAAGCCCTAGAACGCTTCGTTTAGGAGTTATTTAACGATATGGATCCTACTGAGTGTAGCGGGTTCCTTTTACATTGATATTTAGTTTTATATTCTTCAACACCTTGTAGCGCCATTTTCTCGATATTTTATTAGTTATTTTGCTATTCGGGGACGAGATGAATCGAACAAAACAGAGAGAATTAAAATTGGTCGAGTCATTCTTAAGTTAAAAATGCTGTAACTAACATGACTATGTTAAATAATGAACAAAGGTAGGGTAAGCGATGCCATAATCTCATGCCTTTCTCGCACTAATGATGCAATATGCCTCCACTTCTATCACGCATACGCATCGTCATTAAGAAGCAATGCAGTGACATCAGTTGATCCACTGATCTCCCGGTCCGGTATTCGCCTGAAAGCGAACAGGGAAACCACAAAGGCCTCAAACCGAGAGAGGTGGCTCAGGGGATCAACTGCTGTCACTGCAGTGTCTCTGACCGGGAGGTCCTACGTTCGAGTCCTGAGGGTGGCAGGATTTTCGACACTAGCTAGGTAGCCAGAGAGTATATAGCTAGAGTAGGTAGCTATGTCGAATCCAGTCGCTGTCTGGAGGAGAATACTAGCAGTCGGCGGCCCTGAGCAGTAGATTTTCGTGGTTTCTCCGTTCAGTATCAGTCGAATGCCGGAGTAGTACCTTAACCCACGCCCGATATTTCCTTTTTCTTTCTTGCCCTATCCTCACCCATTACTTACACACACACACACACACTCACGCTAACATGCATTGTCCTTAACACACATGGCGGGAGATTGGTTGGGAGCCTTGAGTTACTCCCGACCGAGGCGGTGCCTCGCTGATGGGAGATATCTGGTTTGTGAAAAACCCGCTAGCCGACGGTAGGTCGGCGCTGGATCTCACCATCCAGCGAGGGTAGTTCACCGCCACCTCCCGAGGAAAAACATGTATTACCTCACGTGACTAATGATCTTAGCAGTTGACGCCCCCGGAATGACTAGTCAATCAACGAAGACCTCAGATTAGAGGAGTCAGCTCACAGATTCGGTTCCAGCCGGTGACACAAAGTCGTCAATGTTAAAAGAGTCAAGTTTATTTTCTGGCCGGAACCGAGCCCGCGGCAAGTGGGGCTGGTTGTTAGTGAACTGGATGGGATAGTACGTGTGCCAGAATAAGAACATACATTTTATCTTTTTAAAATATTTCCTAAACGAGGACAAACTGTGGAATGTACGAGTAGTGTTTGACCGATATTTAAGAAATGGGATTTTAATCCTTGTCTAAGCCAACTTTTACGTTGATAGCGGAAGATAGAATAGTAATCACGAAAATACGAATTTAAAAAATGCAGCAAACGAAACAGTAATTTATGAAATCAGATTGAAGGTCTATATTCTTACCTCAGTGAATACGCGGACCCTGTCGAACGAAACCCAAGCTTAGCAACACTCTGCTCCACCCAACTGCTAGTACCCCCACTCTTCCTCAGGTTTCATTGCCATAGCTACTCGTTTCATTGCCATAGCATTAACCAGTCACGGACGGCAACGCGATAGTCCGCAATGCGCTCCATTCTAAAAACCCTGATCATTCGCTTAACGGACACAAGACATTAATTTCGTTCTCAAAATTTGCGCTGGTGGTATGCACAAATTAAAATAGTTGACTTAGTACAGGTTTAATATGTTCTGCAATTTTGCCCGAGATATATTTTTCTGCGGAGGATTCGACCCTAGGGACCTTAAAGAGGCTTCCACCATCCGCGACCTTCCAATCACTGGCACGGCCGAGACGTAAGGCTTTTACCTTTTCCTCTACCGACTTTGGGACTTAAATATCATTTGTGAAATGTATCATTGAGAACTATTACTTTCAATACAAAATCACTTGCTTTTCTTTTGAGTAGTCGATTATCTTTTTAGAATATTTGCATATCGAGAATTAAGAATTCATATCCTCACGAATCGATGTCATAAAATAATCATTTCTCTCCCATATAATAATAATAATAATAATAATAATAATAATAATAATAATAACTCCACCTAGGGAGTACACGACCTTGCAGTTGGTGGTGGAGCTTGAGTACCCCCATGAGCCTGAGAGCTATGTCAGTGGTAGCCTAGCTACTGGTAGGGCCTCCCTTGCTGAATAGGTTGAAGGTGAGGGGTCAGACGAAGAAGTACTCCATTTTGAGGAGAGTGGGAAGTAAGCAGAGAGGGAAGGGTCATGAACCTTTGGACTTCCTGTTATCGGCCCATTGAGGGTACAGGAGAGAAACTGGGTTGGCACACCAGGCCACTGATTAGAGTGGAGGCCCGAACCTTGCATTAGCCAGCGAAGGAGGCTGCCTTCAGCAGTCAGTGAAAATCCCGTAGGGTTTAGTAATGCCGACTGGCGATCGGAGGGTCCCCTTGCTGGGCCCTGCGGGGGGATGCCCCGAGGCCACTGTGGGTCGCAGTAACGGATCGCAGGAAACAACCCAAAGGTTAAGTGTGATCAGTGAACTCGAACTTGCTACCTGCGAATCTTCACTTGAAACCAATGAGCAAAATGAATAGAACAAGCAATGTAATGAACCTTAACGTGCCTTGTTCTACCAATGTCCCATACCTGCTCAGAAACCGAGCTAATGTCACCTTGTCGACATCTGGCTATCCCACGGATGTTAGTCCCAGGGACCCAGAGCCGGCAGTAGCTCGAAGCCATCGTCAGAGATGGACCCGGGATGAATTAATGGAGGTGATGTGGTGCTTTTACTATGCAAAAGCGAAAAATGGGGGCTCAGAAATAGAAGTTTTTAAGATATGGAGAGAGCGGAACCCAGATATGAGACCTACCCTAGACTCAAAGAAGCTTGCCAGTCAACGACGATACATACTCAGCCGTGGAAAATTCACATCAGAACAACTTGCAGACATCCAGAGAAAACGCAGAGTATGTTCATCGATCAAACCATCCACATGACGAACATTTAGAACCATCTAATATCCCTGAAAACGATGATCCCCTTCAAGGTTCATCTCTTTCAAATGAAACATTCGTCAGTGGTGAAAATTCATCTGGCCATGAGTCACACGATAAGGACATGATGCGGGACCTCCTCCGACGCGAGATAGAGCGAGTTCGTCTACTTCCATTCGAATCTCTTGCACCGTTGAGGAGAATTTACGAAAATGCTAAAGCTAAGAGAGTGATAGAAACAGCGAATTCTGTCTTAAATGAGGTTGTACAGACCTCAAGTAGAGATCTAGATATTACTGAAATCAATCACATCGTGTATGCAACTGAATATCTAGTATCTCAGATAATCTTGGGACCGGCCAAGAACACCGAGACAGAGTAAAAAGCTCCATACCTCCATGGATGAAAAGAATTATGAAACGGATAGCCGACACACGGCGTGAAATATCACTCCTAGCCGAGGCATCTTCTAAGTCAAACCACACGTATAAAGTTCAACAAAAAATACTCCATGTTGAACAAAAATTCCTAATTGACAATGACACAACAAGGCTAATGGTAGCTGAAAAGCTAAAAGAAAAAATCCAAGCATGGGCTCAACGAATAAGACGGTACAAACGCAGAATCGATTTCCGTGTACAGAACCGGTTGTTTGAAACAGACACGAAGAGATTCTATCGCAGTCTGACTCAAAAACCGAATGGCAATGCTGCCCCTCCTTCAAAAGATGACGTCGAAACATTTTGGTCAGGAATCTGGGAGGAAACCAGATCCTACAACAAAGACGCATCGTGGCTCCAATCTGAAGTTGATGCTGCCAATGGACTCGTGGAAACAGTGGAACATGTTCAAGGATTCTCGAAAGAGGACCTATGCCAAACAATTAAGAATATGGGAAACTGGAAATACCCTGGGGTTGATAAGATCCAGATTTATTGGATTAAGAAATTAACAGCACTACATTCTCATCTTGCAAAGGCTGTTAATAAAATTTTAGAAAACCCTAACGAACTCCCCGAATGGCTCACTCGCGGCATCACGTATTTGCTACCCAAAGGAGGAGACAGCTCTTTGGCGATGAACTACAGGCCAATTACTTGCCTGCCAGTAATGTACAAACTTATAAGTGCAGCCATTGCTGACAAAATGTATAGGCACCTAGAGAAGAACCATCTGTTGCCTGTTGAACAGAAAGGATGTCGTAAAGGTTCCTATGGCTGTAAGGAAATCTTGCTTCTGAATAAAATAATTTTGAATGATGTAAAGAAACGAAAACGTAATTTAAGCATGGCTTGGATTGACTACCAGAAGGCCTTTGACTGTGTACCACACGATTGGATTTTGAAGACCCTGGAGATCTATCGATTTCATCCTAGACTTGTTGAGTTTTGCAAGGCTAGTATGAAGTCGTGGAGCACCAGGTTACTAATCCACAGCGGAAAGGGAGTAGTAGAAACAAGAAGTATTCAGATTAACAGGGGAATTTTTCAAGGAGATTCACTATCCCCTCTGTTGTTTTGCATTAGTTTGATTCCTCTATCAAGACAGCTGTCGCACACTGACTTTGGTTACAAGCTCCATGGTGATGAAATGCCTGTATCACATTTATTTTACATGGATGATCTGAAAGTGTTTGCTAAGAATGAAGCGATTCTCTCCGAATGCTGTCTGTCATCAATGATTTTAGCAATGACATCTGCATGAAGTTTGGTCTTGACAAGTGTGCAAAAGTCAACTTAAAAAGAGGCAAAATGACAACGTCAGAGAACATTGAAGTTGATAGACACACTGTGATTCAAGATCTTGAGCCAGGTAAAACTTACAAATATCTGGGCATTGAAGAATGTGGACCGTCTCGAACAACACAATGAAAGAGAGAATTCGCAGGGAGTATTATAGACGAGTGAGACTTGTCCTGCAGTCCGCTCTGAACTCAAGGAATAAAATATCAGCAATAGGTAGTTTGGCGGTGCCTGTAGCCGAATACAGTTTCGGAATAGTAGACTGGACTGAACAGGAAATTCGCATCATGGATCGAAAAACCAGAAAACTGCTTACAATGCATCATGTCGCCCACCCCCGAGCTGATGTACATAGACTTTATGTTTCACGTAAGGAAGGAGGAAGAGACCTGAGACAAATTGAAGCCTCCTGGCACAATGCAATAACCGGGATGGGAAAGTGTGTAGTCAGCCATCAAGATGACCCACTAATGAGGCAGGTAATGAAATCTGACCGAAGAATGGGAAACAGAGGCATTGTAAGTGTAGCAAGAAGCATTGCGAACAAGACTATGCAAGACACCCAGAATGACAGAGACACTGAACTTCTGATGCTACTTAACATGAAATTTGAGACACAGAAAATATTAAAGAAATCGTGGAGAGACAAACCACTCCACGGACAATATCTAAAAAGAATGGACAAGGTGCAGATCAATAAAGATCAATCATTTATGTGGCTTAAAAGGGGAAGAATGAAGCCAGAATCGGAAGCACTTGTAATAGCTGCCCAAGATCAGGCCTTGAGAACACGACATTATGATAAAGCGGTTCTCAAAATTTCCCAAGATGATAAATGCCGCATTTGTCAGGAACACGTAGAAACCATTGATCATATTGTCTCAGCTTGTCCAATTCTAGCAAAGACCGAATATTTGAAAAGACACGACAGGGTGTGTAGCTACCTCCACTGGCAGATCTGTACCGCCCTCGAAGTTCCGAACACATGCCCCAAGTGGTACGAACACTCACCGAAACCGGTGACGTCTGTTGGATTGTGTACGATATTGTACGACCAACAAATTCAAACTGATCGCACGATAGCAGCAAACAAGCCGGATATAGTCATCCGGGATATGGAGAAAAAATCATGTTTACTTATCGGTGTTGCTGTACCTTGCGATCAAAACGTCGTTACCAAGGAGGCAGAGAAATGTCTTAAATACAAGAGTTTGGAAATCGAGATCAGCCGAATGTGGAGCGTAAAAGCACAGGTCGTACCGATAGTTATCGGAGCTCTGAGATTTGTTCCGCAAAATTTGTGTAAGAACTTGTCTAAACTCCCAGGTAATCCAAAAGACTGGGAAGTGCAAGAAATCGCTTTATTTGGAACAGCCCACATTTTGCGCAAAGTATTGTAGAGGCACCGACAGTCCCTAGATCTACCCCTTAGGTAGCTGGTTGCAACCTGGAGTAGATTTTATATCAGCCGACACATAACATCTTTAGTCGTGATTTAGAGGAATAATGATAAAAATGTATTTATCAATGGCGAGGCTGAGGCCATAGGGCCTGCTCTTCCACCTAACCACTCAATCTATTGAGTGACGTCTACAGAGTAGTAATATTTTACTACGTATACAGAGTCTCTGTACTAGTCTACGTATACAGAGTAGTAATATTTTAAGAGGGGGAGGGCCAGCTGTACATTTACATCTGGGAGAGCAATACTAGGGACCACCCCGGCATACGCCTTAAGCGATTGAGTAAACCCAGAAAACCTCAATCAGGATGGCGGCTAAAGGCCGAACATTTTAAAAACAAAGAGAGAAGTGAAAGAGAGGGGAAACACAGATGGAAATGAAGAAGAAAGGCCGAAAGAGAAAGAAGAAAGGAGAGAGGCTAAAAGGGGGGACAACTGTACATTTATGACTGGGAGTGCAAGACAAGGGACCATCCCGGCGTGCGCCTTAAGCGATTGAGTAAACCGAGAAAAATCTCAATCAGGATGGCGGCTTAGGGCCGAACATTAATAGAGCAGAATATATACACAGTAGAGAAAGGGAAGAGAAGAAGTTCGGAGGGGGGAGTCATAAAGAAAAAAATGGGGAAATTTATGAGAGAAAGGGAATGGAGAAGAAGCGAAGAAAAGGAGGGAGAAAAAGTAGGCGGAGGACGTGAAGTTATTCCAGAGATGTTACATCAAGGTACATTCGGTATACATGAGCACTTTACGTAAGTATATAATCATTTTTAACACAAGAGGAGTACAATACATTATAGGTTAATAGTAACAATAATTTAAAATACAATATTGACAGTATTCAGGAACAATATAAAAGTATAATAGGATCCTAACATCAAATTGTATTTATACCAATATATTGCAGTAAAGATTATGATGATAATACAAAGATAGCTACGAGTATAAGTACTTTTATCTGGAACGCCGCTAGTCACTTTATGTATATTTTATTTAAACAATTCCATTAACATACACTGAAAATTATATGATTGTATTAAATAATTTAGAGGGTGCGATACAGAATGGAAAGTGAAGAGAGTCATGAGGTATGGGATGGAATTTTGAATTTAGAGAGTGCGGAAAGTACAGCATTTGGAGGGTGCGGTGACCGGGTGGTTGAAAGTGGGAAAAGTCTGGAGATTGAAGGAGATGTTAACAGCCATTCTGCATGTCATTATTTCTTACCCATGCGGTTAATTCATTTTTGAATTTACGGAAAGTATTTGAATGTTTTAGACTTGCTGGTAGTTTATTCCAGGCTCGGATAGTTGTAACGGTGAATGATCTACTGAACGAAGTAGTGTTGTGACGTGGTACGCAAAGCAGTGCTGAATCACGATCTCGATTTAATTTCAGAGGATTGAAGTTACTTATAAGGCGTGTTACATGTGTACCGTTCAAAATTTTATGAAGAAGAAGTAAAGAATGAAATAAACGCCTTTTGTCTAGAGTAAGCATTTGAAGTTTGTCGAAAAAATCTGATACATGGTCATATTTCCTTAAATCAAAAATAAACCGTACGCATGCGTTCTGGGTTACTTGAAGTTTACGTGGCAATTTAAATGTCATGTTGGTCAGAAGAAAGTCACAATAGTCGAAATATGGCATAATAAGAGATTTTATGAGAGTCTCAACTGTGCTAATTGGTAAAAGTGTTCGTAGGCGTTTCAGGGAAAGCATTGAGGCAAAAACTTTACGGCAGGTTGAATCTATATGCGAGTTCCAGCTGAGGGTGTTGTCGATAAGCACACCTAGGTTTTTGACTTCTGAACACCAGGGTAGAACGGTGTCATTAATACAAATTTTAGGCAGAGCAGCAGATGAGATTTTATTCATAGTGCTTTTCGAATCATGCACTGTGACTTATTTGGGTTTAACTGTAAGTCTAGAGACGCTGCCCAGATGTTCAGTGTTATCAAATCTTCATTAATTTTTTGTGCGAGTGAGAAGAGGTGAGACGGGTGACCGCTTAGGTACATCTGAAGATCATCCGCATACATTTGATGACTGCAATATTTTAGCGCATTACCAACGTCATTTACATAGATTAAGAAGGCCAGTGGCCCTAACACAGTGCCTTGAGCAACTTCGCGGTTAAGTACCAAGTCACTTGAGCTGCGGTACCGGATACCACTCTTTGGGTTCTTGAAGTTAAGTAATTGAGAAACCATGTACGTGTCTGCTGTGCAAATGCCATGATTTTTAGTTTTGCGAGCAAGATGTCATGATCTACGGAATCGAACGCTATGCTGAAATCAAGAAGAATCAAAACTTATATTACTGTTATCTATTGCTTTTCTGGCCTCTTCAATAACGTTTAGTAGCGCGGTTCCAGCATTTCTGCCGGAACGGAAACCTGATTGCTGATCATTTAAAAGTGATTTTTTTGGAGATACTGTTCAGTTTGCTTCCGGACGACTTTTTCGAGTACTTTAGAGATAGTTTGGAGTATGCTTATTGGGCGGTTTTCAATAGTGTTTTTGTTTGATGCTGTTTTGGGAATAGGATGCACGAGCGCAGTCTTCCAGGATAAAGGTATTGTCCGCTCATTAGTGAGAAATTTATTATAATAATTATTATTATATATATAATTAATTATATATATAAATTAATTATATATATAAATTAAAAAAATTAAAATTATTTCGGTGATGGTTGGGTAAATCACATCTAGGCTAGTTTTTAGCAGTTTGGCATTGATACCATCGGAACCTGAAGCATTTGATTTGAGACTTTGAACGATCTTGATTACATCCTCATGTTCAAAATCCCACTGAACCAGCACCAACCAAAAGAATCTACATTTAACAAATAAAAATATTGCAGGAGCTTAATTGGGTTAACTTCAAATTACAATTGTTCAATATTTGTTATTCTGAAACCACCACGTGTAAAGCCTTATGGCTGAGCAGTGAATAAAAATAAATTTAAAAAAATATTTCGAGGAATTTTGCTTCTCACCGATTTATTTATTTGTCAAAAAAACAGTAAAAACTGTATATGACGTGTGGGGAAAGAGATTTACCTGCGCACATTTTCTTGAAGGCCAGAATCAAAAAATACGAAAATAAAATACGAAAAAATGAATTTAGAAAATAATTATTTTAGAAAAATAAACATATTTGAAAAATATTTGTTCCCGAGTTATAGAAAATCAATTTCAACGGTAAATGAACTACAAGCAAAAGGAGTGCTCAACAAAACGTGCGTATAGTGAAGCTACATTAACGTCCAGAAGCAAAACAAGGGGCCATCTCAGCATTTGCTCAATGGATGAGGGAAACTGGACAAAAACCTGATCGAGATGGGGGTCATTGACCCGGATTCACTACTATGTGCCTTTACATTAGTGAACATTCACGATCGTGAGTCACACGTGCGATAAAGCAAAGCATTGAATTCTGAATAAATGATTCTTAAGATTTTTTGATGTATTGCTTTTAATTAAACATTCTGTGGTAGAGATGTAAATTGAAAAGAGGAAAAATTGCACTGTTATGGTACTTAAATGTATTTTTCACAAAGATTCCGTCCTCAAGACTCTTGGTGCAACACATATTAATATTAATTTTTATTATTTTACGAAACATATGCTGAATAATTATTGCATATTTTGACATGTAGATTTCCTGAAATGGGTCTGGGCTGCAAAAATAAACACTTTGCTCCTTTTGCATTTAGTAAATGCCGAACATGTTCAGAACAATGTACATACTTGAAAGTACATTATTATTAGACACATTAATTAACAAGAGAGCAAAATTCTTATTTGGTAGTGGTCCAGTCTTCCATTGCACCTGGAGGTGAAGTCTTTGTGCTGTATGCTCCTTGCATCTGTGGTGATGGTTGAAATGGTGATGGTTGTTGGGATGGTGGAGGTTGTTGAAATGGTGGTGGTTGTGGGAATGGTGTCTGTTGTTGAAATGGTGGTGGTTGTGGGAATGGTGGCGGTTGTCCGTAAGGATATCCTCCATAAGTCACCACCGCCACTCCTGGTGGATATGGTGGAGGCGGCTGTACATGAGTTGGGGGATAAACATAGCCTCTTGAAGTTGCAAATTCCTTACTCAGTTCGTTGTGAAAACTTCCAACTGTGAATAATGCCAACAGACTCATGACTGAAACAATTAAACACAAGTAAGTTATGTTATTTATTTGCATTGTGAATTTGATGAGTATTGATTAAAAACCTTGGGAAACCATCTACAATATTTTATAAAATAATTTAATCATTAAGATTTATCTAATCATTGAAATATGTCAACGTATTTAAAATATTACTGAAGTTACCAGGACAATATAAAAGAAAACATGAGGGGACGAAGCTAGATGAAACGCTTTAAAGAGATTTTCTGCGTTTTAAGTTATACGTAGCCAGGATAGATTTTGTGGAAAGATTACGATCTATTGTGAAGTGCAAGATAATACGTTTAACATTGTGTTATAAATTGTATAAAAACGTATTTTGCCTTAAAAGTCTTTTTGATGTGGATTATGAGTGTTCATAGAAAAACGTACTGGGTATTTTGAAAATTAATGTCAATTTCGAAAATTGAAAAGCACCTTCAAAATGTTTCAAAGGTCCATTCCAAGTCGAAGAAATCCAGACTCTGAAGAAGTCGACTTCATAATATATTCGAGGCACATTATCGCATCAATGATCAGGACTATATTTCGCAATCCATTGACTAATTTTGTTTTGTAGATGAATTTTTCTCAGTGTAAATTTACAAATATATTAAACTATAATGAGAGAATTGCATAACGATTTATGGAAACTCACCTAGAAAAAATATACCCATGACTGACGTAAGCACGATGAATCCTATTTCATTTTCAGAGAATAGATAAGAGACGGTAAGTGCAGCGTGCAATGCAATCCAGCACACTGAAGACATTAGCCAAGCTGTCACCCAAGCTGATGACCTCTGAAAAAAGCATTGTCAGTTAATTACTTGAAAGCGCATACTAGTAAAGTTCGTAAATCAGCTAATGACGCATTATTGAAAACCACTTGTACTTGAGAGCAAGCTTGAGAAACCACACATAACGATAAACAGCATTCTCTACCAAGTTGAGAATGCTGTTTATAGGAGCGCGCCAGCGTCTTTGTTTAGAGATGAAAGGCTACGTCATTTGGTGGCTCAGAGCGAAGTCACCTTTCACCAAGGAGGTCCGGGTTCTATTCCCGTCGATCTCATGTGAAATTTGTTCTAACAAAACCAGTTTCACAGCTTCACAAGGACTAGTCCAACCCCTGTGAAGTGCCCTAAACCCTACCTCAATCCTTATTCCTTCCCAATTCTGGCCGCTGGGTGGTGACGCAGAGGCGCGCAAGAGAGAGGCGCGTGTGCGTGGAGATGCTACCTGGCGGTCCTCTGGACAACTGCGACGACACGTGACGTACATGACATACAATTAATTGATATTAATGGAGGATTACTCGGAAAAAAGCGCAAAGCGCTCAACGCCCCTAAAGAGGCTTAGAGACGCGTTGCGTCAAATGTAGACGCAACGAATGTAAAAACAAAAAATGGAGATATAAGGATACTCAATTCAAAATGAAAATGGGACCATACCAAACTATTACGGGGAAGAAAGCGCGATTTATTTCGTTACAAATCTAGTATCCAATACCAATTAAAAGTTTAACTATACAGGATGTCCGGGGAGGAAACGTCGAAACTTCGAAAATAAGCTCTTAAGACAATTCTAAGCGTATTTTGTCTTATAAACAACACGGATATTCCGAATGGTTGAACCGCTATTAGCACTCAAAACTTGCTTCGAAAATAATTATGTTAGACAAAAATATGCATTATGGAAGCATATAAACACTCCAGAAACATTTAAATTGTTTATTGTTTACAAAATAAATGAATATATTTGCTCAGACAGAAACATTAAAGGCGAAATAAAAAAGCAGTCGAATTGTATAAATTGGGTGTTTTTTTATTTCTCACTTAATTTTTCTTTCTGAACAAAAATATTCATTTCTTTTAAAAGTAATACACAATTTACATGTTTCTGGAGTGTTTCTATGCTTCTATAATGCAAATTTTTGCCTATAAATCAATTTTTCAAACCAACTTTTGAGTGCTTATTGCGGCTCCCCCATTCGGAATATCCACGTAGTTTATTACACAAAACTTAGAATTGTTTTAAGAGCTTATTTTCCAAGTTTCGACGTTTGCTCCCCGGACACCCTGTATTTGTACATGTCTGCTCCTAATATTGGACGAAATAAAAGTTTATTTTTCTCCTCAAAACGATTCAAAATTTTGAAACTAATTCCTTCGATGAGCAGAAAATTTCTACTGTAATATTCACTTAAATCGTTTAATTTAAGCTAAGTATTTTCTCAGAATTTAAACCAAGTAAATTTCTTTTTTATGCAAGAACCAACTACCACTAACCCAACTACTCCAACCAACTACCAAAATGTTCAATTCCAACGAATAAGTACTAAAAATTGAATATAAAGAAAAATAATTTTTATTTCATTCTTGTACTAGAACGGTAAGAAAAGCAACTTAAAGGGACAAAAATAAAGAGTTAATGCAAATCTTGCGTAATGTGTCTCCGAAGTTATATTTTATCAGCTGATTCTCAACCTCTATGAAGGAGACCATGGCTGATTTCGTAGAAGCGGTCTCTGAACTCGCTTCTTGCTCCTGGGGACTTTTGTTAGCGAAACTGACTGTACAGACCCGTGTTTACACTGTTAGTTCCACGAAGTGTCGCAATCGCATCCTTCATTCTTTGGTTGGTCGAATAATTTATATCTATATCTATACTAATATATAAAGTCAGAACAGCACTGACTTACAGCGCGATAATCTCTGAATCTACTGAACCAATACTGATGAAACTTTTGTACTAGCTACCTTTAAAGGTATGGAGTAACATAGGCTATGATTTACAATCATGTATTTACAAAATAATTGCTGTATTCTTCATTACTGTATTCACAAAATAATTCCTTTTCCGGACATTTTGCGCCTGGCTTTACATCACAGATTCAATAGTGGATCAATGTCAATAGTTTAGCTGCGCGCCACCAGAGGATGAGGTCTGAGATCTACTGTTTTCATCAATGGCCAGAATTATTACGAAATTCATTGGGGTTTGAACAACGCTATGTAAAGTCCGTGAGTGATCGTTGGTGTTTTATTTGTTTTCAATGTTGATGGAACATTTGAACGAAATACTTACTGAAAGTACGTAGTAAAGAACGTCAATGTACAACATTGTCCTTAGTCCGTTTGGTACACAAATTGTGGCAAGAAAACATGTGAGTTTTAAAGTATTTAGAGAGTTAAAGGTACAAAAATATACAGTACAAAATATATAGTAATGTGCAATGTACAATATGTAGATATCGTATACAGGTATCGTATATTTTCTAAACAACCTCTTCTTTTACAGAATTTGTGAAAATTGAATTGTTTGAAACAATATCGAAACGAAAGTTACAGTTGTCAAAACAGAATACAAGTGCTAAGAGGTGGGCAGCCTATTAAAATTCGGAATCGGCTACTCAGAGGCAAGAGCGACTTGCAGAAGAACACGACAATTGAAAACAATACAGTAAAGAAGAAAGCAAATGTGAACAATTATCTAGGAAGCAGGGCAGCTTTTCGTTATGACTCTCGATTTGACTATTTACACATATCCCATGTTCAAATTGGTAAAATTGAAAATATTTGTATGTTTTGGTCAACTTTGTTGAACATTTTTCTTCAATAGGGCATTGGACTATTACAGTGGTATGTAATTAAGTAACGGTCCTTTACATATTAAGACTAATTTTGCTGTTGTTTCTCATGTCAGTTGCTCCCAGTGAATTAATTCATCTATTTTTTTCTATAAACTGTCAAAAATTAATTTATCTGAAATATTTATGTCTAATCTAATAACAAAATTCTGGGACCCCTTGGTTTCTATAATTCACATATCAAAATCCATAGTATCTAGCACTTCAAATCAAATAACGAAGCTAATAGTGTTTTGTTAGGTGGTTCAGTACATTGTCAATATTACTGTTATGTTGCGGTGATATGATGAATTGATTTACCTAAACAAATAAGTTTTATACTACATGTTACTAGCACATAGATCTTTAAACATACATATTTCTGTCATCTTCAAAATAATTATAGAAACCGGCAATTACATTTCAGCATAGATATTTTCATTCACTTTTATGATTACGATTCATCAAATACGTTACGACGTCTATATCTATTTGTCCGGATCTGTTTACTAGCGTACCCATGCCAGAACTCTCGGATGTTTTATATACTCAGCTTAAACTTGTCACGAGTTGGCAGCAGATAAATTTTTAATCTTTCTTTATAAATACTATAAAAGCAAAAAAATTAAAAATCAGTTAGTTTTACAATTTGGCAATTTATTGAAAGTGTTGGTATAATATATAAAACTCCCGTCCTTTGGCTCGACAGCCTGCTACGGGCCTTAGCTGTCCGGAGGTGACACAGCCTCTCGGACACGGGTGTTCGAGTGGTTAGCACGAGGACATCCCTTTACCGTATACACCGCTCATCTTAAGCTTAGGATGAGCTTCCTCATCGTCACACAGCAATCGATACTGAGACATTTGTAAGGAAAGCGCACAGTTCTAATTTACCCGGCCGGGAATCGAGCTCGGGGTTGTTTCATGGAAAGCGAGCACGCTAACCAATAAGCCACCGAGGGCTGGATATAAAACTCAACAAAAAGAATATATGTGAGTCTACAATTTGTACAAGTATTTTACGAGTATTTTGTATTAACAGTTTAGATTTGTTTATTGTTTTTATTTATAAAGTGAGGAATGTTTGGGAGCTGAAACTCCCAATTAGAAAAATGTAAACTTTCTTTAGTAAGAAAGTGAACGAGGCACACCAGAAATTTACAAATAGGGGGAAAGACATGAGGGTTAGCTTGGCGGGGCAGATATACAATGGGAGAGAAGTAGGCCCCACTGAACGGCATGAATAAATGGAATTCCTCTTCCTGGCTGTTTTTACTGTAATAAATGTGCTGTACTAATTTACTGTAATAAATGCCTGGGCAACGCCGGGTAGTTCAGCTAGTACATGGAATATTCAAAAAATTCACCTTTTCATCGAAACATAATTGTACGAGTATTTTCACAAAAATATTGAAAACTACATAAAATATATTAATTCATTATAATCAATTTAATTTTTGAAAACCTTTATAATAATTTTTGTATCAATTCTATGTGTTACCATGTTGCATTCTGTAATTGAATTAGACCTGCCTGGTTGCAGGAATAATTTGATTAGTCCGTGAATATTCGACTAGAATATGGTTTAGGATAGAGACCACAGAATTATGAAAACGTGCACAAAATTCACTTCTCCCCATAGCTCGTCATACGCAGTTTTTTAACTGTTTTTGACGTAAATAAATAAATAAATAAATATTAAAGTGTACCTAATTAAAATGTAAGAGTGACTTCTTCATAAACAAAAATTAATTATGAAAAAATGATGTTAGGAAATGAACGTTAGATTTCTTCGTTTGAAAATAAAGTTTTCTTTTCAAGAGACCAATATGTCTGAGTAAGTCCATTAATCGTCAACTTGCATATGTTTGAATATTTTCCAAAAGAATAATGCGCCATCTCTCATTAGGTCCTGGGCCGTCGTGTTCCTTAAAGTATTCTTCTGGAGTTTACGTACCTTGCTCGCACCCCAAATCAGACCAGCACTCGTACAAATTTCTAAGCCGTTCCAGAAGGTGAGAAATGCAAATAAGTTAGACAAAACTTTGTCTAGGCCGACAGTTGGAGCGCATATTCTACGAGTCTCACCTGCAACATATTTGCAATATTTGTATTGTCCACTTAAGCTTGCAACAAGTTGTGCAATACAATAAAATCTGCCTAAAAAGATCATCGTTTCACTAAGAACTGATTTTATTGTTAACTAGTGGTGCTAGAGAATGGCACAGACTTTCCCGTATTAGTTTTCTATTTCCTTGAGTCTTCGCTAGCTATTCGGAATTGCCACGTACTCTTTCTTGACAGCTCTCATCTATGACCGCCAAAAGTACATTTTTTTGTCATTTTCTTAATTTTTCGGTTTCCTATTGGTAGAACGGAAACATTAATTTTGGAATATTTAAGAACACAAAAACCTAGTCATAAATAGCAATTTTCTTTTAAACATTATGTGCCGTTTAAGAGAAAATGGCGTTTTAGCACTACTAAAAATGCGAAATTTGAAGCTCATTTTCACAGAAAATGTTTAAGGTTTCAAAATACTTTATTTGAAGTTATTTGAAGCACTTACACTCACAAATATAATAATCTTTACAAAGGGGGTAGCGGAATAAGATATGCAAAACTGTCCCCGGGGGCTAAAATTTTTTATTTTGAAAATCGTAATTGAAGTGTTAAAAAATATGTTTTTCGCCGAATTTAAGTCAATTCACCCAGAATACTTCGTACAAATGAATAAAACGTGTTTTTTTAGCTTCTTATATAAGTTTTAATTTTTTGAACTACTTTGCGCTTACGAATATTGACTTTAATTATCCTTGAGACTTTCTATAGATGATATAGATGTTTCGAGAATTTTTTCAGGCATTTATGTCCGATTTTGACTCTAAAAATCAACAATGAAAGATGGAAATCGTAGAAAAACTTACGTTATTCCTTTGTTTTTTAAGAATATCTCGTGTTCTAGTACAGATAATAAAAAAGGCTAAATACAGAATGTAGCGCTATAAATCCTTTACAGTTTCCCAAAATTTCAACTTTCTATCTTATAATTTGCATGCGACAACTCAATATGTATAACACAGAAATGCAGTAATTTCTTTCTTATAATTTAAAATGAGTTTTTTTCATTAGTCTTCGTAGTTTTTCAATTTCATTTTTATTTTATGTTTATTACAAAGGTAAATAATGAGAATAAAAATTGTAAAAATTATATTATAAAGAGTAGAAATCACTCCAGCAAGCGCAAAAATGACACCCAGCCGAACTTTGACGTAGACAGGGATTCGACGATTCCATTCCCGCGATCCAGTGATTATAGTTCATTATATTTAACCCTTTGACTGATATGAGTGTGCCTCACCTCCGGTGAGATCCAGTGTCCCGTGTTCTATGAACGTGTTTGCGCGTCCGGGACTCCCCGTGTCCCCAGTGCTATGGACGTCCCTTCGGGTGACTGCTTCCTTTCACCAAGATGGCGTATTGTGCTTCTGCGAGTGCGACTTCTGAGGTCGTCCTAAGGTTCTAAGACTTTATTTCTTTGCAAATAGATTGAGATGCGATATATTTTCTCGGGAAAGATCAGTAGTGACACTTTATAGTGACCTTGTTCTCGGGTCTGGTCAGTTCCCCTCCTGACGGCGCCGCGGAACCACGCGAAGAGTTCAGCACCGCGGGCTACACCCCTAGCCGACGACTCAGCACAGCTGACATGCTGTGCGAGGCGAGCAGTCACAGGGTTAAATGCTGTCGGAAGTTAACTTTATTAGTTGAATTTTCTGATTGGAATATAATAGTATTAGTTTTTTATCCAATTCATCCACAAAACATGAAATGCTGTAAGTACTTACATACATTATTATATTTTGTACATAGAGAATTTTCTTGTAGTTCATTGTTATCATTGTTATGTCATTATTATTATTTTTCAACTACAGGACGATTTAAATAAGATTAATGATTGGGCAAGAGGTAATAAAATGTCTATAAATGTAAAGAAAAGTAAAGCGATCACATTTTGTAGGGTCAGAGCTTTTCATAGGATTCCTTATCAGCTAGGTAATGAAGTAGTTCTGCGAGTACCGACCTGTAAATACCTTGGCGTACTCCTGGATAGCAGGTTGGGATGGGAGAAACAAACAAACTACATAGTGGGTAAAGCTTGGAGGTCTTTGCATTTCTTCATGCGAAATCTTAAAAAAATTGAATTAAAAAGCAAAAGAAATCGCGAATACTTCGCTTGTTAGACCGGTAAAGGAATACGGAGCTAGTTGTTGGGATCCGTACAAAATAGGACTTAAAAATAGCTTGGAAAGGATACAAAATAGGGCGGCAAAATACACATTTCGGAGGAACATACCTCCGCATTGAGAATCTTTAGAACACCGGAGAAAGAGGGCACGACTTTGCGCACTATATAAATCTTACATTGATTGCTCTTCATGGAAGGAAATTAGGGAAAGGCTCGATAAATCGGATTACTTTAATAGATTTGATCACAATTATAGAATTAGAAGAAGAACACATAGAACGAACGTTGGCAAATTATCCGTTGTAAACAGAACAATAGTAGATTGGAACGATTTGTCTGCGGCGGTTTTAATGTAAAAAAATTCTATATAGCTAGCGAAAACCCAAGGAAATAGAAAACTAATACGGGAAAGTCTGTGCCATTCTGTAGCACCACTAGTTTTTATATCACTTCGTGTATACGTACGTATACGAGAAAGTAATAAAAATGTCTCTGCTAAACTTTCATCTAATGAATAATGTAAATTACCATTTAAATGAAAAACACAAATTCTATTATTACCGCCCTTACTTTTTATCAAAATGGCACGTGACGTTGTACAAATGTTATATTGTGTTCTGTAAATCTTCTGTATAGAAGATATAAAGATAAAATGGACAGTTTTTTGAGAAAATATAGTTTGTCGTCGCTCGCGCACAACACTAGAACCTAAACCCTTCACAGGGTTTTTTTCCATCTCGCTGCGAGCGCGTAACAGAGCAGTTCGCTGCGGAGGGCGCTTCGCTATCGGCGAAAGTAGCGCTCCGCTCTGGTATCGGTTCGTCTCCCCGCCACCGCCAGTGCCGGCGCTGACCTCAGTGTCTTTCACCGCAGTGTATTGTATTCGTGTGTGTGAAGTGTCTTTCACTAATACAGTGATTGTGTTCAAGGTTCGTTAAGTGCTAATTCTCACAATTGACACCGGGAATCCGTCATGTCCTGGCCTCGGCCAGTATATTTCAGAAGATTTTGGCAACGCTTCGTGGTGAACGGCAGCGCTTCGTTCATAGATTTGTCGTTCGCCGGTCAATTCTGTACGTCTCCTCCAACACCCGCTCCTTCACAACAAACGGAAAGTGATTCGAACGTTCAACGAACCCGGAAGGCGAAGATGCCCGTTCGTTAGAAGAATCTCGGGGAATCTCGCCTTTTACTACTGTTCAAAGGTATTGTAACCCAATTGGCACGCCCGCCAGTGGTTCGCGCAAAAGTCTAGCTGACCCTAGCGACGACATTTATTTGAAAAATTCAACAAAGACCCAAAGACTCACTTTATTTATGCCAAATAATAACGCAATGACGGGGAAACTATTTGAAATCAGTTACAACGTAGAAACTAGATCAGACTTGACGATTACGATCCCTTATCAAAGATAATACCTCAGAAAAACTCGTGTCTCAACCACCAATTTTTATTCGTTATGCCGATCATTATAAAAATTCAATTATGGATCAAAAAAAGTGAAACACTGGAACGATTTTGCTGCCCAAATCCTCAACAGAACTGTACAAATTAAAATCTCTATGTATCAAGTACATTACATGTATAATTAGTTAAGCTGGGAGGAAGCGTGAAGTAGCGCAAGTCCTTGGTAATTCACAGCGAAGGAGGCTAGAATGTATGGAGATGACATTATCCTCAGAAAGTGAAGTTCTTTGGATGAGAGCACTCCGGTCGGCCCGCAATGTTTTGTTGACAAAACATCTCAATTAATACGGCTCGCAAGCTTTGTAGTTTGTTACGCCCAGCTTACGGCTTTACCGCCAATGTAAAATAGTGTTTGGGATTATTTATTTTTCTTAGAAATAAATGTTTTATATTAACGTTTTTCTTAAAAACAAACAAAATATTGAAAATTGGAACATTTTTCTCAAACATATTTTTTTGAGTGCATATGTCTTTACATGTAGGCCCTAATTTAGTATAAATACTGTTCCAGTCTATGGGAGAATACCCATATCTGGAACTTA
Organism: Acheta domesticus; assembly: GCA_031308135.1. Taxonomy (NCBI): domain Eukaryota; kingdom Metazoa; phylum Arthropoda; class Insecta; order Orthoptera; family Gryllidae; genus Acheta; species Acheta domesticus. Next base: position 222,802,157 of record JAHLJT010009436.1, read on the forward strand.
ATGAAATGGCGAAATTTTCGCAGTGTTTAGAGCGTCATGTTTAGAATATACTACATTTTGATTGTATTCATCCCTTGCAGCACTGATGTTCTAATAATTTTGTGGCATAAACCCGAGTTTTTATTTAGCATTAAGCAAAGTAAGCTACAGCTTGGGGCCTGATGCCTAAAGAGTTATTAAAAAAAAATTGCAAGGCTAAAAAAAGTTATGAAAATATATAAATTTTTAATCAGTTGCAGTACATAGATACAAATTAAATAAATTTGATAAACACACTATTGAAGTGTAAGACAGGTTTATTCCAGGACCAGCATATTCATTTTCGTCTATTTCAGTTTGAACTTGCTGAGTAGATGACAAAATCTGTTGTGCCAAAATCCGTCACAGCAGCTGAATCAAATGGTATCTTTTTATATACCAACATTTGGCTTATTTAAGCACAAACATTTTAAAATAATAAATTGGGACAGGCAATTCAGTCCAGTGTGTCCTTTATTTAGTAAAATCAAAAGCGTTAAAAAGTGTCGAGTTACTATGGGACAAGACAAACTCAATTCATTAACAATACTGTTCAGTGAAAATTATAAGCTCTGAGATTTATCTTTCAAGAATACTATTTCTGATTTTATGAACAAAATATTGCGTGAACAGCATTTTTAGTTTTTGTCAGTTATAGTGTTGATATCGCAGCTATTTTGACATACAGATATTATATTATAGACATTATTGTTATCAAGTAAATATTTGAACAAAACTATTATTTGAAGCACGTTTTATTTATTTAATTAATTTTTAATAAAAAGGGTAAAATATACAATTTCAAAAATGTTATTGTTCACTATAAAAAAGATGGGGGTCTCAAAAATATTTTAGCTTGGAGCCTTGAAAATGATAAATGCCCTGCAGCATATAGAGATAAGAAAAGTTACATTTTCATGAAATTATTTTGCATTATAGGCACTTAATACTGAAGTCAAAGGTTTAAAAACTACAATACAAGGAATAGTTCATTAAAATATTTTGCATTATGTGTTATCTAATAGAAAATATTTTAAATGACACAATAATTTAAAGTTTGGGCCATCTTTGAATTGCATGTTGCTCACACCTGTAAGAAATGTTTATATTAGTTATATATCTTCATTGGACTTTAAAAAATTTGATTTGATATTATAAAAATATCATTAATTTTTTTTAAATATGTACCAATTGTTGTGGCTTTAGACAGTGAGTTACACTTGAGAGTTTTTTCTTTAATTCTCTGTGGCAAATTACTGGAACTATTTCACAATAATATTCCCAAAATATGTACGAGTTTTTTTAATTCAGAAATTTGGTGTGAAAACCAGTTTTTAGATAGATGATTTTAAAGTATATTCTTGATGCAAGTGACTTTGTAAACTAAGCTGCACTTTTCTTATTTTCTCCGTATAATTTTGTCTTCAGTCGGCATTGAAAGATTTTTATTGAAGATTTCCTTTAAGTATATTCCCTAAATAACACTGCAATGATTAATTGGCAGTAAAGTTTTTGGCCACACTCACATTTTTAATTTTGTTTTCATTTGTCAATATTATTAAAATAGAATTGTACCTTTAACTTAATGTCATTGAGAAATTATGATAGCTTAAAAAAGGAGAAACAACGAAAAGATATTTTCAATGAATCTAAGGGAAAATTGTGAGTACATTAGGCAACTGACATTTGGCTATATATTCTAAATAATTTGTCTTGCAAGGACTTGTCTTCCTTGTCGGAGAATTTCTTCTTCTCATATCCATTAGAAAACATCGTTAATACCTCTGTTCAAAAAATTGGAAATTGGATCTTATAATTAGAATCACTCAAGCATTTAATTTCCATTTCTTTACATTTTTTCAAAAGACAAAAAACAATTGCCAAATTTATTATTCTTTTCAAACGTGCAACACAAACAGCAAGCCCTTTCATGTTATCGATTTTATATGACCTGTTCGTTTAACCTGCTTCCTTGCAAGACAAATTATTTAGAATATGTTGCCAAATGTCAGTTGCCTAATGTACTCACAATTTTCCTTCCTCCACTTTCAATTTCATTGAACATATCTTTTCGTTTTTTCTTCTTCTTTTAAGCTTTCGTAATTTCTCAATGACATTAAATTAAAGGTACAATTCTGTTTTAATAATACTGGCTTCACGCTCATGAGGAAAATTCAGTTCAACTTCAGAGAACATATTAAGCATTTTTTTTATTTGCCCTGCTACTTAATGAACTCTTGGGAAGCCTAATATTCTTTCCGTGTTTGTTTTGCTTTATCGCGTTCATATTTCTGCCTATTCATTCAAACCAAGTATTATATTTGCAACACGTTCCTTAGTGAAATATCAATATAGGATAAATATAATAGGAAATATAGATTTCAGACAATTGGTCAAATTATCCTACCGCCTAACACAATGGCATCATTTTCGTCTGTGAAGAATGTCTTCTCCATATATTCATAATTCTAACCTCCTTGTTTACAGCAAAGGACGGATGCGTCCTTGATGCAAAGACATGTCTTTGCAATGATGTATTAATATTTTAGTTTATTAATAGGCTATAACGTTACCCAGTACGATCGATACATAAATGTAACTATCCACTGAACATCCGACTAGAGAAGTCGAACGCTGGCGTAGTTACTCTTCGCTTACTGTGTTTATAGTAGAAAATTATTCTTTCCTTACTTCACGCTTACTCGGAAAGTAGTTACTTCTTAAGCAAACGTGTTACTCCTGGCTTAAACCATACCTCTATTAGTAAGTCTGATTGATTACAGAGAGGACGAAATAACAAGTGATCTCATTCTCCATGACTATCTAGTTAAAAGACCAACTAGATTGTACAATAACAAAAATCCCTATCCCATTATTTTTCATACATCTTGATTGTAACTGTCATGAAAGAAGCATTCAAATTAAACCATTTATTTTTAGCAATTGTCAAGATTGAACATAGAAACAGATTCTAAATCCCAGTTCAGTGTAAGAGATCCCCAGATATACGAGCTGCGGCGAGACTTGAACCACTTTTGCGGAATTTCAGACCATCATGAATAATGAATTATACTTACCTAAGAAAATATATACCACAGACAAGATCGATTATTATATAAAAAATTAACATGATTTACAAAACCATTATTGATTCAACTTCACCCAAACCAAAGAAAGATTAAATATGCAAGTTGATATAAAACCTAATTAAAACAAAACGTTTAAGACTTATTGCATGATAGATTTTATTACAAGCGAAATCAACAAATTAGGTCGACTCATAAAGGAATACCTCGAGAAACCAGATGCAGCAAATTTCGAAAGTTTTTGTAAAAGTACCCCTAGGAACCAGATCTCAATGGTAAGCGATAAAAATAATTACAAACGAAAAAGTCTAATCCCCCGTAAAAACTATGTGTGGAATCTGATCAAGAAAAGGCAAACGTTCTTGCTAAACATTTTTCATATATATTCAAACATCATTCAAGGCTTGACAGTAACTTCACGAATTTTATTGCATGAAATTACAAATTCATGTCGTCCAAAAAGGTAGAACTCGACATAAAAAAATCTACGACCACCTCCTCAACCGGGAATCGTCTAATACCTAACGAGGTTCTAAGAGAGTTACCAAAAATTGGCAGTATTTATTTAGCAGCCTTGTTTAACGGAGCTTTGAGGTTAGATTTCTTACCAAAATCATTTCTTACCAAAATCATGGAAATTCATGGCAGGCAAAATAATAGGGAGGAGAATGGTTCAGTTTGAACCACTTTGAATAAAAGTAACCTAAAATTGATTCCATTTTAGCGTTCGTCAGTTCTTCAGTTTTATTTTGCACATGAAACATTTTTATTTAGAACTTCATTTCTATTTATGCAGGTTTACGTTGAATGACGGACTTGATTTTAGCCAGGGTACACTGTACATTGATCAATCGTCACTGATGCAAAATGGTGCTTATATTTAGGCCTTAAAGATCGTGTAATTACATCTAGTGAAAATACTGAGATTGATATAAATGAACTTACCAGAGAAGCTGCTCGTGCGAAAGTAGCTGTAAATGCATATTCTGGACCATACCCAAGTAACATAAATACCAAGGGGGAAAAATATAAACGCAACAACCTGTAACAGAATTCTTCCAATTAATATTGAATTACTAGAGAAATGTACTTACATTAAATTTTTCTTTTCCTTGGCCTTTATTCCATTCTGCAGATCTAATTTTGAAGAAATATTTTATTAAAAAATTTACCTTTAAAAATGAAGTTGATGGAGGGTGTTAAAATTTAAACTTTTGTAGTTTTCGAAAATTCAGATTTGTTAATGAACAACAGACCTGCACCATTGTTAAAAGCTGAAATGCCTCTCTTCGAGGAAAAAGAAAGGAATGGTTTACACCCTAGTGTTTTCATATAGAAGATTCATGTTTCGAGGCTGTCAGAAACAACGTGAATTCCTTTTGTAGATTACTCGCATAGTTTTGAAAACAATGAATAGTTTATGAAACTTTTTTCATCCTAATTTTGTTGAAACGTTAGCAACTGATCCTGAAAATCGTTTTGAAGAACAGGATTCTCGTAAATAAACACAGTCGTGCCTTTATCACTGAAAGGGTGGTTATTGAAGTGTAATTTTCCCTACGAATGGTATATTTTGTATATTCAAAAAAATTGAAGTAATGAAAGAAGAAATAGGATATTAATTTCTAACGAAGATCCCTAAGTTACTTCCAATAATCTGTCATGATGACCGTATCATGATTGAAAATCTAAGATATTCTACGTATTTTTACTATCTCGGTACGGAGTACAGAAAAAGTTATGTAATACTGCGCGAAAAACGGCGAATATTCGGTAGAAAAACTCTTATTACAGGACCCTGGTAACGAAAAAGTGGATTAATACAGTTGCTAAATTAAGAAAAACTAGTAGTGCCTACAGAATGGCACAGACTTTCCCGTATTAATTTTCTATTTCCTTGGGCCACAGCTAGCTATTTGGAATTACCACATACTCGCGCCAGCTACCATCTATCGCCGCCCAAAGTACATTATTTTGACATTTTCTTAATTTTTCAGTTTCCTTTTAGAAGAACCGAAATATTAATTTTAGAATATTAAAGAACAGTTAAACCTTGTCTTAAATGGTAATTTACTTTGACAAATTTGGAGCCGTCTTTTAAGAAAATGGCATTTAAGCGCTGCTAGAAATGCAAAATTTGAGGCTCTTCTCCACAAACAAATTTTGAGTTTTCGAAAACTTTTCATTTGAAGTCATTTAAAGCACTTTAACTTACAAATACAATAGTGTTTACCACCTGTTGGTACTGTGCGTATTAAAGATTTGAGAGACCTTTCAAAACAATTACATTTATGTTACATGAAAAGTTTGAAGAAAAAATTTGGACCTCTTTACGAGAAAATGGCTGTTGAGCTTTTCATGAAAATGTGGAATTGTGAGCTACTTTTCACAGAAAATTGTTTAGTTCTCAAGAAACGTTACTTGACATTATTTAAAGTAAATGTACTCGTAAATAAAATAATGTGAACAAATCGTCGCTAAAGTAAATACTACCGACGTGAAAGATAAGTCAAAAAAATTAAGTTTTTGTAATGTTTGAAAAAAGCAAAGGAATTGAGCAATATGGCGTTAATGTCATCTTATATGTTTAGAACTATCCCTTCCAAAGGTTTAAAGAAAAAATTTGAAGCCGTTTTTGAGAAAATCTTGTTTTTGTAATTTTTTAAATTGCAAATTTTTCGCTCAATATTCCCAGAAAACTACTAAAATTTTCAAGAAAATATACGTGACGTTAATGAACTAACTCACTTTGGAGAAAAAAGTTATTTGGAGGACAAATCTCAATCTTCAATTTTGTAGTTGTAAGAAGACGCCGAAAAAAATTCAAACAGTTGGAATTTTCGAAAATTTAGAGTTCACCGTGAAAATCGGATATATGCCACCTTAATAAGTATATTTTACTCTGTTCTTACAAGAAATTCAAAGAAAACATTTTGAGCTGTTTTTGAGCAAATTTTGAAAATGTCCCGGGGGCTTCATGTAAAGTACCCCCAAATTTTGAAGAATATTTTTCAAAATCGCGGCGCCTCGAGTGGAACCAGATCGACTGGGAATATTCATTTGGAAATTGCGGTTTTGGCGCTACGGTTGTTGACGGACGGACGAACGGGCGGACGTTTTGAAAAGAACCACTTTTTCGGTATCAGCGAACCCCAAAACGTGTATTTCCGTCGAAATCTCAAAATCGATTTTCCGTAGCATTACAGAACTTTCCCTATACTACGTATATTACTCCGTATACGCGAAACTCCGTATCCGCGTACGTATACGCGAAAGTGAAAATCAACTCATTGCAGTCCCTCTGACCGGGAGGTCCTAGGTTCCAGCCCCGATGGCGGCAGGATTTTCGTCACTAGCCTGTCAGCTAGGTCGAATTCAGTACCTATCTGGAAGACAATTCTAGCGGCCGGCTGCTCTGATCGGGAGTTTTCCGTGGTTTCTCCGATCAACACCAGGCGAATGCCGGAGCAGTACCCTAATAAATGGGCCTCAGACCGCCCGCGATCTTTCCTTCCTTTTCCTTGTTCTATCCTCACCCCTTACACACACACTAACATGCACTACACTACACAATGCACTACACTACACACTTACACACATGCCGGACGATAGATCGAGGACTTGGAGTTTGTTCCGGCTGGGGCGCTGCCCCGCTGGTGGGAGATACGTGGTTGAGGAAAACCCCGCTAGTCGATGGTACATCGGCGCTGAATCTCGCAATCCAAAGGGAAATCATCGCCACCTCCAGAGAAAACATGCCCTACACTTACGGGACCATGTGACCTGTGTAGTTGACGCGCTCGGAATCACTAACAACCAATCGAGCCAAAATCCTCTAACACGTGGTGTAGCCAGAATCCATATTTTGATGGTCCTTGGGTTGTCACCAAAAGTGCGTTTTGGTTCAACTTTTGGCACGTTGCCAGCGGTTGGCGCGCGATTCAAACGTGTGTGGTGGCGCAGGCTTCTGATTGATGGATGTTTTTGGCGAGGAGGGGGAGGAGGGGAGGGGGAGGAGGAGGAGGAGGAGGAGGGGGGTGAACTCCTGCATCGACAGCGGCGGCGACGGTGGTGGTGGTGGTAGTAGCGCGAGACGTCGTCGTCGTCATCATCGTCGTCGTCGTCGTCGTCGTCCTCGTCGTCGTTGTCGCCGGCGGCGTCGGCGACAAAGAAAAAAAGAAGCAGTAGCAGCTACAGCAGCAGCAGCGGAGGTGGCGGCGGCGGCGGCGGCGGCGGTGGCGGCGCGCTCTCGCACTCCTGTACGCGCGCCCACATGTGTGCGTGTGTGTGTGTTATGATTTTGCTCTCCCCGTGGAGGAGTGGGTGAAGGTGAAGGTCCAGGTCCAGGTCCCGAACCCGGACCCGGAACCTCACCATCACCCTCACCCTCACCCTCACCCTACCCTCACCCTCACCCTCACCCTCACCCTCACCCTCACCCTCACCCTCACCCTCACCCTCACCCTCACCCTAGGGGTAGGATAGGGGTGAGGTGAGAGAGGGGACCATCGTGAGAGAGAGAGATCAGTCGTTAGTTCGTTAATTACTTAGTGAAGTTCGTTCGTCCGCTCGTTAGTTTCCTCGATGATTCGAACGAAGAAGCAACGGGTGCGCCTCCCTATGGAGGAGGCTGGTTTGGAGGTGGAGGAGGAGGAGGAGGAACAGAAAGGGAAGGAGAGGACGCATGGGCCCCTGTTACCCGAGCGAATACGATGTGTGATGGCGGGTCCGAGCGGATGTGGAAAGACGAATGTATTGTATAATTTATTGATACGACCTCACGGAGTAAAATTTAAGAATCGTTATGTGTACGCCAGGCGCAGATCCAGGCTTCTCTTTTGGGAGGGGTCACGTTAAGACTTAAGTGCATTTATTTCGGAAAGGGGGAGGGTACAGAAGGTAATAACATATATTTGAAGTATGTTATACGTATATCAGAATGACTTTATTATACTATATATATATATATATATATATATATATATATATATATATATATATATATATATATATTAGAAAATTTCAATATTCCCATAATCACACATCTGAAATCAATCAGTTTACTATTGTTACGATCCTCATCCTATCCCCTGGAGGTGAGGCAGGTGTAACTTTGGAATTTTAAATGGTAACCCCCAATTTTTGTTGCAGATTAGAATTCTGCCTACAAAAATATGTCAATTTTATTCGGTACATTTATTTTTAAAAAATTAAAATTTATAAAGTTATCAACAATAACGTTTAAATTAGCAAAAATAACTTTCATATGATGCAACATGAAACAATTTGTGAAGAAATTCTATTTTTAATAAATTATTATAATTAATAAATACATGCATATATTAAATAAATAAACTAAATTATACTTTTATTTTTTCTCATAATTATTTTTCTCATATTCATTTTTCCTTTTTTTACATTTTTCGTTTATAGTGCTCGTTTGTACTACACCGAGGGACAACTACACCGAGACATACAAACATCTAATAATTTAATTTAATGTAACATTTAATATATTGCAAATAACTGATGATTCCTTTTGCATTGCCGAGGTGCTTTGTATAATTAAAACCCAAATATAGTAACATCATTGCAATACTGTTCATCAAGAATGAGAGCTGTCATGAGATTCGTTTGATACAGGATTCGAAATCAACGACACCAAAACATTCAAATAAGATATTTTAGGCGTCAGACTCTATCCTCGCTCATCAGCCGAACTAAAATTCTCTAACCGGATTCGGGCTCAGCGACAGCAAAATATTCCAATAAGGTCTTTCAGCAGTGGCGAAGCTGAAGGGTAATCTAAGAGCCTTAAAATACCCAAATTATTTTTCAATAAAATCTGTCGTTGTGTGCCATTTTTCAATATTTTTGTTACTGACACTTGAAGAAAATTAAATGTGTTCGACTTTTTTTCACCGTTTACGCGCAAGGGAATTATCAGGGCTGCAGCCTCTTTGGGGCCGGTAGCTGAGCGAGGCCAGTGGATAGACACCGGCTGGCTCTGCCGCGCATCCGCACAAGAGAGCATGCGCTATCTTCCTTTCACTTGCATTCACTAGGCAGAGATCCCACCTGGAGCCAAGGCTCTCGGTAGACACGAACTTCTACAGCGATGCGCGCCCACGTCTCGACCAGGCAAATTCACCTCATCACCTGACGTTGTGGCAAGGTAGAGTTGATTGTGTGCCGTTTGTGTGATTTTTGTTGGTGTTTTCTTTACGAAACAATTAATGAAGCTAAAGATATAGTGTTGCAGACAATGTCTCACTGACTATGCGCGAGTCTCATGATTTCTAAACGGTTTATGATATCGAAATGCAGTTTTCGCTCAACAATGCGGAATCACGAGTCAAGTAATACGCCGTAGAGATAGAAATAGTAGCAATATGTAGTAATACACCGTGTTATATATGAAGAGACTATTGAAATCTGCATCAAAGTAGACACGACTGTGAATGAACTTTCAGGGTGAGATTTATTTGAAAGGTACAAAAATTGTATCTTTTAAAATTGTTGATACAGTAGTGACTCAGATGGACTACAGGTTTCAAGATTTCGAAAACTTTAATTTTATTGAATTTCTTGACGAAAAACACTTTTTCACTCACAAAGCGTCCTTTCGTTCAGAAAAGGTTTTTCCTAATAAAACAATATCCATTCCTTGACAATGAGCAGCTTCGAAATGAACTGACAAATGTATACATTCAAAATGCAAAATACATACCTGCAATTGTTTTGTATTTGTAGTAGTATTTGTTACACAAATTGATCTAGAAATAAATATCAAGAGACGGTTCGGTTGATACAACTCAGTCCAACTGTTCCTTTATATAGTACAGCATTATGTGAAGGGAATATGATTGCATTAAAGAGTTAAGACATTCGTGAGAAATTCCATGGGAAATTAACTGTGCAGAAATGAAAGCTTTAAAGAACAAATTATCGACGTTTTTGTTGAATAAAAAAACGGTGAATGAAGCTAATTTACAAACTGCCACTGAATTTTAGGCGTCAGACACTATCCTCGCTCATCAGCCAAACTAAAATTCTCTAACTCTAATTCTTTTCAACAAATCTTTACCACTAATCTCTGTTGATTGCCTTAACTTGTGCTGAAAGCGGCTTCTTACGTTCTCACAAAATTAGAACCGGCATCAAACTTCAATGATTAAATTAGGTTCGCCGTTACTGATTACATTAAGCATGTTTAGGTTAAATAAACATTGATTTCCATAAGAGTTCCGATACTGAATTGGATAGTATCATCGAAACTAAATTCTAACAACACCAGAAAGCAAGGTTGTTGAAAATTTTACATACAGACCATTATTATTACTAAGTTTAGCTAGTTCTATTCCCTTCGAACAACGGTTGTGACTTTTAAGATGAGACCATGTGCTGACGTCCATTTTGCCCCAAATTCTCTCATTCAATTAGTGACAAATATTCACATTAAGTTGACAACACTAGTAACGCGCAGTGTATTTGATTCCGACTTAAGATGTGTTACTTGTTTAGATATATTTCTTTGTACTAAAAATATTTTTAAAGTGATCTTGAATACACGTATGTTTTTACACAAATTAAATTCCAATTTCTATTGAATTCATTAGTTTCGGCACTGCTAAATTTTTAGAAATTTCTAGAATTGACTGAAAATATCTGAAAATGTCTCAAAAATGTCTCGGACAGTCCCGATTCTGAAATAACACTGGAACGGTTATCAGTTTCTCCGAGTTTTTTATCTTAGAGCTTTCTCACAAAATTGTGACGGTTCATCATTTGGGGGGGTCATGACCCCCGTGACCCCCCCTTGGATCCGCGCCTGGTGTACGCTCCTACTGCGGATCAGAGTAAACACAGAGCGTTGGAGCATATCGTTAGTTGAGTGAAGGGAATGGGTTTCTTTAAGTTTTCTAACCACGAGGAAGTGATGAACCACCAGCGAGGTGTTGCCATACGCTGTATTTGTGTTTGACGATGTGGCTTGCGAGAACCAGAAGCGTGTGAAGGAATGTTTTAGCATGGGCAGACATTGGGGTGTGGATGTATTTTTGTTATGTCAAACTTAAAGTATTCCAAAGCATTTGGTAAGAGATAACAGTAATTTTCTTGTGGTGTTTCGACAGGATGAAAAAAAATTTAAGAAATATCCATCAGGATCACGTGGGTGCCGATATGACTTTCACGCGTTTCTGCGAGTTGTGCAGGTATGCGTGGCGCGAAGATCCACACGGCTTCTTGGTGATTGATAAAACGCGTCCTCTTCAGAATGGTCGATATAGAAATCGATTCGATGAGTTTTTGTGAACGTATAAAGAGAAAGAAACTTTGAGTAAGAGGGGGAGAGAGCATCATGTCTCGCTCGCGTACGCACCAGGGCTTCGGCAGCTCCAACGTGAAAGTGACTGTGGTATCGGAACCCACTGCAGCAAACGTTTTGATCACAAAGGCGCATTTCGACCGCGCTCTGATCACCTCGAGGAATTTGAATCGCGATGCGCAAGGCAACTTCGACTTTAACGGGCGCTTATTACGAAACGTAGAAGATCCACAACTCCCGAGGGATGTGTGTACAAAGGGATCTCTGGAGGCGGCTTTGCATTCCTCTGATTCAGAACCTTCATTGCTAGACAAATACAGTCTACGCGAGACGACAGCACCTGCCTCTGACGTCACGCGCGCGATTCTAACGGCCCAACAAGCGCGAGAGAAGGTGGAGCGATTCTTCCCTGATGACGATCGCCACGTGTTGAATGCGTTGGGGCGACGCATCATCGGTGCGGCGGCTCCACAAAGCGAGAAAGATGCAGTGACGTTGGGATATCTGCAAGACGTTTCGAAAGGAGAGCACCTTCTAGCGAAGGCCTTCCGTGTGGAAGACACTAAGGATAAGGGAATATTGGTGCACTTGAAAGTACGCCTGACAGATATTCCGCAACCTACATCACCTAAAGATGCCGTGTCAAAGAGCTTCATGGAGGAGTACACAGCATCGCGAGCGGAATTGTGTGAATGGAGAGAGCAGGCCTTGATTGAGGAGACGGAGGGAGAAGTGTGTGCGAAAGGTGCTCGTCCTACCATGCTTGCCGACCCGGAGGCGAGTCAAGATGCTGTTACAAAAGCGTGGGTGGAGGCGACCACCGAGTTCCAACTGAAACGCATGAGAGAAAAACGGCTTCCGGGCAAAATGGAAGAGAGCAGGGTGTCAATACCGGAGGCGTTCGCCTAAGCGGTGTCGGAAATCCCGAGCGAGGAGATGATGCAGTGAACCGGAGTTACGTAGACGCTCGGCACGCCGATGTTGCTACAAAAAAAGAAGTGAATGATCTTAACATTCGTTTGAAGAATGCTCTGAGTGGAGGAGCGAGCGGTGTTCGCGAAGGTGACGTTGTGCGTGTGGAGGGTCGGCTCGCGGGAGTAAGCGACCCCACAGAGGATGCAGATGCCGTGAATAAACGCTTCTTGAAGAAATACGCACCCAGTCGCGAAGAATCTGAGGCATCATTTCAGAATGTTGCTGTGGAACGAAGGAAGGCATTGAGTGAACTGCAAGAGAGAATCGGGATACGACGCGTGGACAAGACGACTGTCAGCGTCAACAAAACTCGGTTGATTGAACTTATCGAGCCCCGAGAGCCTGATGACGCAGCAAGCAAACGTTACGTCGACACGGTTCGGGAAAGGTGTCTCGCAGTAGACGGAGACACTGTGGATGTGAAGAACGTACGTTTAAAGGATGTGAAAAACCCTGAGAGTCCCCAGGATGCGGTAACTCGCTCTTATCTGGAACAGTACGCAGCAAAGAAGGTAGATACACAACTTCTAACCCACGATGTGACTGCATTACGCAAGGGTTTGGAGCGCGTTTTGCTTTCCAAGGAGGGAAAGGGTGTGTTTGAGGCGGGTGGTGCGCGATTGTCACATCTCGGAGCACCTCAAGCAGGAGATGACGCAGCTACTAAGCAATACATAGACACAGCTCGAGAGGCGTGTCCTATCTCTGATGGAGACGCTGTGGATGTTAAAAGCAAACGTTTAAAGGATGTGAAAGATCCCGAGGCTCTACAGGACGTAGTGACTCGTGCCTACCTGGAAGAGTACGCAGCGAAGAAAGAAGCCACGCAGCAGCTTTCCCGCGAGGTGTCCTCGTTGCACACGCGTGTCGACCGTCGAGTGATTTCCGAAGGGCAGACGGAGTGTTTGAAGCAGGGGGTGCGCGTTTGGCAAATCTCGGTGAACCAGTGGAGTCTAATGATGCTACAACACGTGGTTTTGTCGAAGCCTACGCACCCAACCGCTCAGAGGTTAAACGCATGACAGAAGAAGCTGGGGGTGGGAGTACGAACGCACTAGACGTAAATGAAGCGAAAACATTGTCGGCTCGTCACAAGCGTCTTGCAGACTTAAGTGAGCCTCGCGAGAATGGTGATGCTGTAACATTGAGTTTTTTTGCAGAAAAAGTTGAGAGCGCTTCGTATCAGGTACCTCACGCGCATAGTGGGACACTGCTTCAAGGACGATGTCCTTTTCCTCTTTGGTGCTCTCGGAAGCGCGTTGACGCGCTTGTTTCTTTGTTTATGTGTTTCGTTTCAAGGGTAGCGTGCGCATTCTAACCATTACACCAAACAGCTCCATGCTCGATTTTCGCATTTTACGAGAGGGAAAGCTGTCGATGCAATCTATCGAGCTTCATCCCGGCACCACCTTTGATGTAAATCCTAATGAAAGATTGAACGTATTCGTGAAACACGTTTCCAACCCCAACTTGACTTTAGAAATAGATTGAGTATACAAGACATTTGTGGGGAAACGATGACACTCGTCTGCTATAAAATCGCACACGCTTCGGCGCACGTGTGATATGAGAGAGTGTAGAAGATGAAACATCATAATCAGAAAAAACGCCTACAAAAAAGCAAGGAGGCGCTCAAACGGCGGCTGGCTCACGCTGTGGCGCACGTGTGGCGGAAGGCAAATGCTTTGCTAGAAGCGAGAGGGCAGGAGAGACGAACATTGGAGAAATTTTTTCTTTTCCGTTACGGAAGATCTTCGTTCTGTCGCCGCAAACACGGCTACCACCGCTGCCGCCGCCGCCACCGTTGCCGCTTACCCAATCACCCATCCCACCTTAAAACAAGAAAATGAAGGGGAGAGAGAATTTAGAAAAGTGAAGAAACGGAAAAGAGAAGATGAGAACGGAACAGAGGAAGAAGAAGAAGAAAAAATGAAAAAGAAGAGGTTGCGAATCCTGCCGACTTTATAAATTTCAATACTATGCATAAAGACCCGCGAGGGTATGTACGAAATCGGTTTATCCCCGCAAAATACAAATATTACGATAAAATGTTCGGTGTTCGATGATTAAAATCTCAAAATACTCTCGTTATGGGGAATACGCCTATTGTCTTTGAAGGGGATGAAGTGAAAGCCGGAAATTTAACGCTTAAAGCACCTTATTTTCAAGTTGAAACCCAAAGAATACACTTCGGATGATCTCAATCAATACGCGAATTTGTTAAATGCAACCAGCGCTCACAGGATTAGGTATGCATCCCAAGGGGAAATCAATATCATTTCAACAAAAAAATTCGAGACATTATCAAACATCTACCACTCGTGTCGGGAGAAGGACACATTTGGAAAGAAAAACGACACCTTGCCCGCGTAGAATACCTGCATTGGAACGACCCGAACGAACTCGTAAGACGATTGGACCTCCTACTCGCTTCCCAAGCTGCTGGACACACAGGACACCGCAACGAAATTTTAGCTATAGAAGAGGAGTTGCGAGAAGAGGGTCACATTGCATAGTGAGCAGGGAAGAGAGAGAGAGAGAGAGAGAGAGAGAGAGATAATGCATATTCGCGAGCGCAGCGCTCGAGAGTTACACAAGTCAGCGCGCCGCTGCTTCACGAGGCGTGCCGTCATCACTCGGGGAAGAGATGATCTACATCAGATAGATATTGCTGATTTGTCTTCATTATCATCATACAACAGAGGCTATAAATACATATTGATTGTTATCGATGTCTATTCAAAATTCGCATGGGCAAAAGCATTGAAAACTAAAAGTGGTAAAGAAGTAACGCAAGCTCTCAGTGGAATATATGCCAAGGGCGGTGGACGCCTTCCTCGCAATCTTCAATCACACCGAGGTACAGAGTTTTACAACTCAAACTTCAGCGCGTGGACGGTGTGAGCCTTTACTCTACGCATGGTAGCGTAAAAGCCGCAGTTGTGGAGAGACTAATTAGAACACTGAAGGAGAGAATGTGCCGCGAGTTCACATCGCGTGGAAGCTACAACTGGGTGCGGGGATTGAACGATCTCCTCAATGCTTACAATCACTCCATACATAGAACCATTGGTATGCGACCTATAGATGTCAAACATCCTAGAGCTCTGCTTTCCACCGTCTACAACAGAATCAAACGTATTGACCCTCGCCATCCTACATTCAAAGCAGGAGATTCTGTTCGCATAAGCAAGTTCAAACATGTATTTATAAAGGGTTACGCACCAAACTGGTCGACTGAGATTTTTAAAGTGCGCGAGGTGAAACGCACGAATCCCACCACCTACATCTTAGAAGACGTGCGCGGGACCCATCGCAGGAGGTTTCTACAGGGAAGAACTACAGAAAACCAATGTGCCCAATGTTTACCTTGTGGAGAAGATTCTACAACGAAAAGGGAACCGAGTAAAGGTAGCCTGGCTTGGTTTCCCGAGCTCTGAAAATAGTTGGATATCTAAAGACGATGTATTATGAAGACTAAATAAATAAATATTATTCTGTTTTTTTCTTTCCAGATTCCCTTGCAAGATTTTTTATTTATTCAAATAAATATTATTCTCTGATTTTCCCCTCCTTTCCCTTCCTCTTGCAAGATTTTATTCATTCTTATATTTTTCTATTTTATTCTCATTTTTAATAAAGGAAAGAAGATAGGTGGGTAGGTGAATCACAAATCATTTCAAGTTTCCATTTCACATTTCCATTTATTTCACATTTGGTTTGACAAAAACACAAATTCTTTATATTTGCTCTCAGTGACATACAAATAAATAGAAAAAATCATTACATACAAAATGATGAAAAAGTATTGAAATCACTACATTAAATCACCACAAACTAAATCATCTACCACCATCATCATCATCATTTCTTTCACATTTGATTCGACAAAACACAAATTGTACATACAAAGTATTTAAATCACTACAAACTAACTCTTCTTTCTTTCTTTCATTCAATACTACCAACTTCGTAACATACAAAATAACATCAAAGTATTTAAATCACTACAAACTAAATCATCTCTTTCATCCAATACTGTGTGGTCTTTCCATTTCCATTTGTTTCAACAGAAACACAAATTGTGTTTATTTGCTCTAACATGGCATTGACATACAAATAAACAAATCACTACAAAAAACTACAATCATTACAAACTAAATCATCACCAGCATAATCATTTCTCTCTTACAAAATACAAACAAACAATATACAAAATGACATTAAGTATTTAAATTATTACAAAAATCATGTCTTGCATTACACACTGAGTGCGTCAAGAAGTAGATGGGAAATTGAGGAGAGCGAGAGCGAGCGAGAGCGAGAGAGAGCGAAAGAGAGCGAGCGAAAGAGAGCGAGCGAAAGAGAGCGAGCGAAAGAGAGCGAGCGAACGAGAGCGAGCGAGCGTGAGCGAGCGAGAGCAAGCGAGAGAGAGCGAGAGCGAGCGAGAGAGCGAGCGAGAGAGCGAGCGAGAGAGAGCGAGGTATCGAGATCTCATACCATCTATTTTCCTCGCGCAAAGAATAAAGACCCCACGGTAGCGTGTGAATACCGTCTTCGAGGACGTAACGCTTCTGATCTTGATGAGCAATAGCAATTTTTCTCGTTTCAAAAGTGTAAAAAGTATGTTTTTGAGCTCTAATAGAAAACTGCGTTCTAAACAACGGTTCTTTGTGGTGCAAACAGCATTCGAAGTGCGTGAAATTAAGACAATTACTTATTCCTCTTTTGACACCCTTTGCTGTTACTTTGCTCTCAATTTTCCCATGTTCTAAATCTTCCGTTTCAATAGCACATAGTTTTGCAGCGGTTCCTATGAATATTGTCATTATTTTCTTCCCACCGTGATCATCTTTCATGAAACTCGCACGACGAAAGTTACGATTGGGAATACCAAAGCGATTGGGTTGTGGGTATTCACCTGTGTCGAACACATGTTCTCCTTCATCGCGCATCAACGCATAAGGACACTTTTGAGAACGTAAGAAGTAGAAAAATTAATCCGTGTCAGTGTAACAAAGCGTCAATTCACCCGGTTCCCGAAAGCTCGGTTTCATGTAACAATAATGAAATTTAACCATGTGAAGTTTTGACAATTCCAAAATGCATGCGCCGACAATAAGTGGATTTTCCATGACATGGGAGGTACAGAAAGTTTCTGCGAGCATACAGTTTTCATCTATAATGATACTACGCTTGAAATTTGGTAATGCAATTGTACGAAGAGCTATTTTTTCCTTTGTGATAAATTTTACGTTTACCATGTTGCGTGGATTTATAAGTGTTCTCCCAGAGACAGCATTGCTCATTAACTTAAACAAATTTTTTTCAAAGTCTGAGGTGGCAGCTGCACGCTTAACACTATTAATTTCAATGTAGGTCTTCATCCAAGCCGTTTGATGGAAGCGCAAAACGCGGTGAATTTTTTTGAGTTTTAGTCCGAGATTAAGATACAGTTTGAGATTTCTAGAATGGAGAATGTAGTTCTTTTTATTATGAAGCGTAGTCATTAGTCATTTGGTTTTAGATGAGCAATGAGATGGGTAGTGATGTTCCGGTCATAGTGGATAATCTGCGTGCTCATCGTTTAATGCGTCAGGATAGTGTAAGTCAACTTCCAGTAAAAAAGCCTTATCTCCATCTTCGGGTAAACTGCGAACATCCCAATCGGTGGGTGGATCGAACCATGTGTACCCACCCAAAGGCAATTTGTCTAACATACAAGCGGAATATAAACTGTTCACATCGTAGAAAACAAGTGTGGATGGTGGAAGATGGGTGTCATATTTCGTCATATGCGGATGATTAGCTCTAGCAAAACGGAGTGCACAGTGTACAACACCTCCACGAATACTACGCTCAATGAACTACAGCTGTTCTACGTCTCGCACGTGTTCGAGTTTAACCTCAGTTGTTTTTAACAAGGCCGTCCATGCTAAGGAGGGAAGTGTAAAAAAAATGCGCAGTGTCGAGACCATGTCTTCATCACCATGGCTCTGAAATTTTCGAATACGTCTGCGAAAAGTAAAACATCGGTTTAGATACAGATCGGAATATTCTCCTAACGTTTTGCAATGAAAAGTGCGCCACAGGTGTTGTGCTCTCGCGTATGCTTCTTCATAAATCGTTTCAGTTCCTGCTATACGACTTCCAAACGCCTCCCGCGAAGGTAGACACTCCTCATCTCACACGTGCGCATCGGTCACCTGCTCAAATCGAAATACTCCTTTCTCTCGCATCAATTTAAATTTCTCATCTGTTGGAAAATGAGCTCGCGTGATTTTCACGTCTTTGTCTTGAAGTAAAGAAGCACATTTTTCTAAGGAACTCATTAAAAAGTGGAAGGAATCTATAAAACGCACATGTATTGTGCGCTGATTTTCGATAGGTATTTTTTTGATGAAAGATTTATATCGCTCAATGTTGTCGGGTAGTAGCGATGTGGAACCCGGGTTAGAAATACGCACATGACTTGTGTCGGGGCAGATGATGTTTCCTTCGCGCAAAGCATCAATCATAAAGTAAGAGTCATAGTTACACAATCCGTGAACTACAACTGGAATGTAATGCGGATTTTTATAATTGATATTACACGTCTTGTGAGCAAGACCTCTAAATGTACCAGAAATATGACAGTGATCGCGTACCACGTTTGTTCGATCCGCTGAAAAAGGTTTTCCACAAATTGAGCAGTGTTGTTTGTCGACACGATTCTTCCTCTTCCTCGGTAAGCGGTGTCAATGGTACAACGCCACGGCAAATAAATGCAATGTCTCGCGCGAGTTCCTGCAACGAATTAGAAAACCATTCCCCACAATCAGGTCCGCGGTGTGATAGATATTTGTTACGAGTAGCATCAAAGTCGCATTGAATGTATAAGCCTACGCTGTAGGGAACGTGGCGTTGAATAGGATTTTGATAAGAACCGTTCCCTTCCTCCATTCGTGTTTCATTTGTGGTGTGAAGAGCACATTCTATGTCTGCATAAACCACCAAGGGTACACGCAATTGAAACTGATATTGATCATACTCGAGCTGAGACTTTTCAGGGAATCGTATTACAGCTGGTTTAAAGTGAATGCAATCCGCGTTTGCAGCCTTTCTAAAGTCGAAAAATAAGACAAACAATGCGGACAAATATGAATGCTTCGGTGGTTTCTAGTAATGCTGCTGCGCACCAAACGACTCAAATTTGATATAAGTACATAGTGATAAGTATTCTCGTCGACTTTTAGAAGGAGGGTCATTCCATATTAAATCAACACAATCATTTTACATCACCTTCTCAGATTCAGATGAAATTTGACATATAGGTAGTATGAATGAAGAATAAGAAAACTACAAATTTTGAGTAAAATATTTCCACCCGTTTGTGAAATTTTTAAATTGATGTACAACCTGAACAAATTAAGATAGAGAGCTGGAACAGCTGTCATTTTTCTGCTTTCTTTATGCCGCCACCGCCGCAGGTCACCACCTCCTCCTCCTCCTCCCCCTCCCCCTTCTCCTCCCCTCACAATCCTCCTCCTCGCCAAAAACATCCACTAATCAGAAGTCCGCGCCACCACACACGTTTGAATCGCGCGCCAACCGCTGGCAACGTGCCAAAAGTTGATCCAAAACGCACTTTTGGTGACAACATCCTTGATACGGAAAAATCGAATGACGGCAAAACGTTTGTCTATGAACAACGCTAGCAGCTAAACCGTTCAGCCGTTTTCTCCAAAACTGATAATACGTAATCGATCTGGCTGATGCTGACGCGGCTTCTTGAATTTGAAACCGATATTTTCATTTTGGGGGCTACTTTACATGAAGCCCCTGGGATATTTTCCAAATTTTCAAAAAAATGGCTCCATCGTTTCTGATTAAATTTGTTGTTGGATAGTGCGAAGAACGTTTAAAAGAATGGTGCAGGTCTCATGTTCGTTGCTAGCGCTGCAAAAGTTTCAAAATTTTTTCGGCGTCTTCCTATAACTTAAATATTAAAGATAAGAGATTTTTTACTTGGAATGAAATCTCTTTCTTAAAGATAGATTTTGAAATAAGGTCATGTACAATTTTTCGAAAATTTGAGTACTTTTCGCACAATTTTGCACTGCAAACACGGCGAGAAAGTACGTGCTCTTTGAGCACCACTAATTAATATTTGGGTTTTGTCCTTGAGAATAAACTCATCGGTTAGTGACATCCTTTGATGACATTGCATATTTACTAGTGATTTTTATTATTCCATTCGTTCTTGATGATCATCTGTATTAGGATTTAACTGGTTTTCTTAACTTCGAATATGATACAGTAAAATATGACAACTTCGAATAAGACATAATAAATAATAGTCTTTACCACTCACCATTGCAAGCACTCCCACTACAATGGATCCAGCTCGCAAGCTGCAACAGCAACATCTGGTAAGCATTCGATGCAGATCGCTTCCTCTGAAACATCAGGATCAGTGATAAACGGAGTACGAGTGTTTGGCGTTTTTGGCAAATAAGCTTTTTTATTTGAACAGATATATAACAAAATTTGCATCTGCACTGTGACATTTCACGTGTACATTAAATAAAAACATTTACATTTATGAATATAATTTCAATAAATGGAAATAATGGCATTGTCATAGTGACAAGAGACGACGGAGAGACGTAGGAACTTTTATATTATCAGGCAAACAGCGCATAATTTCGTAAAGTTCGAGCAAGCCACAGTAATTAAATAAAGTTATTAAATTAAATAATGTTATTGATTGTGTCGTGCTGTAAGCAATAGATATTAGGATAGCGCCAAATATAGCAAAATTGTAATAAAATGAAGTGACGTCAATAGACAAGTGAATGGTATACACCGCGTAAGCAAGAGGGAAATCACGGTAAAACAATAAAATAAAAAAAAAAAGTTTCGATTTTAAGGAGACGGGACATTTAAATTAATTTCGCCGATAAATTATCTGAGAGCCGTACGTGAATGCATAGCCGAATAAGATAGAAAATGCAATTTTCGTCGTCGAACAATACTATGGACAAAAGACGCGAGAGACGCGAGTCGTTTCAAAAGTTTTCCTGGCGAGTGCAGGGAGTTAGTCAGACGGTGCGTAGTTTTGGTGAAGAACGCGTCAGGACTCGAATGTTTCAATGAGTATGCTGAAATGAGATGCTGAACTTTGGTTTCAAATGGAGTGATGGAGTTGCAGATCTACAGGACCTGTGGAGAAAGATGCAGCCGTATTTTTTTCCTTTTTAATCTTTATTTATTTATTTGTCAAAAAAACAGTGAAATCTGTATATGACGTGTGGGGAAAGAGATTTATCTGCGCACATTTTCTTCAGGGCCAGGGGAAAAAAAGCGAAAAAATGAATTTAGAAAATAATTATTTTAGAAAAAAAAATTGAAAAATGTTTGTTCCCGAGATGTAGAAAATCAATTTCGACGGTGAATGAACTACAAGCAAAAGGAGTGCTCAACAAAACGTGCGCACAGTGAAGCTACATTTACGTCCAGAAGCAAAACAATTGGTGACGTACTAAGCAACGTTGCCGAACTTCGAAAGGGAAGTGATACGATTTTTGCTTCGATTGACTGGCGGCACAGTTTTATGACAAGGCCAAGTTTTGTTTTTGAAAAACCATAAAAGTATTCGATAACCATTTAAATAGTAATTACAAAATAGCCATGCTTAAGAGTAAACGCGCGCAGTGTGAATGAATGTTGGAATGTTAAGTGTGTGTGTGTGTCTGAGAGATAATATTTTGTTTTATGTTAACTGTTTATTGTATTGAAGTGTATTTAATTGTATATGATGATAATAATGTTATTGGGAAGAGGCGAAACGATTCCCTAGCAACTAATGAATAAATCCACACGCCATTGATGGTGGCTTTAAGATTGAAATTTTTTGTGTTTTTTTATTGTTACGTAGTAATATCCTGCAATTAAGATAAGCACCGTATCCTGTACAGGCGGCTTCGCACCCCACGACCTTATAAATTTTGTGCAATAGTTCAGAGTGGTAAGTCACATGCTTGTGCAGTTGAAGTAAGAGAATCGGAGTTCTTTCAGAGGTACGCTAACATAAGGCGAAGTATAGCTTTGGTTATTTATATATTAATTAAATATTAAAAACAAAGATATTAAAATTACCGACCCAACCGAACTGTTTCAGCAACTGCACATTTGCAGGTGCAAATGTGGTTTGATTCAGGAAATCGTGGTATTAAATCAAACCTGGAAATCAGACCCTCCTGTATGTAACAAAGTAAAATGGAATATATCTGAAGCTTAAAAGAAAAAAAAGTATAATACAAAGTAAAAATAAAAGCAGAATACAGTAAAAGTAGACTACAGAACATTCAGATTACATGTAATTATAATAAAGAAAAGCAAATACAGAACATATGTGAATAATAATTTACAAAACAGAATTAGTAATAGGAATGGAAATAGAAGTGAATAATATTCAGATTACAAAACAACGAGCTATTGGAACAGAATTTGCAACGAAAATATTAATCAAACCTGGCTCAGTCAAACGATGTGAATCAGTGTATGATGATTGTCAAGAGAGTGGGAGCAACACCACTTAGCGATTTCGGCCTTCGTGCCGACCATATCTCTATTGTCAAAGCGTGTCTGGACACAAATATTAGCCAAGATAAGAGAGGGATCGGAAACTGTCGATGCGTCAATTATTGCTGTATTCATTATTATTAATTCTCGAGTTACAAAAAAAGATCAGTTACGGTATTGGAAGTAGAAGAGCAATGCCTGAAGATATTTATCAACTATTTTAGTTGAAAAAATGTCCGAAAGTTCTTAAGGGTATTCAATCCATACGCCTGAGCCTGATTCTGATTTCTGATATAAATATTGAAATCGCCTAGGCACATCACATCGTCGGTCTGGGGTAAAATGTCACAAATCATATTTTCCAAAGTGTAAAATTTTATTGCATCACACAGGTACCCGTAACTTTGAATTAATTTGAATACGTACGTCGACCGTGACTAATACTATAGGATTATTGAATTTCAAAATGATAGCAGCGATCTCAATAGCAGCCAGTGATTTACCTTCGTCACCAGTATCTCAAATCACCACTTTAGTATACGGCTTTGCCTTAATGAAAATGCCCCAGCTACCGCCTCTCCAGAGAGCATTCACGCGATCAAAACGCAAGAAAATAAAATTTGGAATTACTGTATCATCAAGGCTGCTCTCAAGAAGCTACACAGAAGTTTCAGACACAGTAAGGACGTCAGTATCATGGAACCCAAACAAATCAGCCTACCGAGAGGTAGACGGCAAAATGGATCTTATGTTCAAGAGAGCAATATATTTTACCTCTCTCTCAAGTTTAGCAGTTGTCACAAATTGCCAAATCTATTATGCATAATACTTCGTTTCCTGATTCACCTTTTAAATTCTGAAGTAGTTATGTAGCATCGCGCGCCCCTGAATATTCGCATTGTAATGAGTTGCTTACTTTAGCAAGTTGATGTTATTCCCTAAAACTTACAATCCCAACTAAATTAATATTCATTATTGTATCATTAATAAGTCGCTCACGTGTCGCAGACGGTTGCGACTCCCGTTGTCTGCACCGAGGAGGCTGCAGGTTCGAGTCTCGCAACAGCATTGTCGTATTTTGATTGTCCCTTCACCCCTCATTATCATCATCATCATCATCATCATCCTACCACAATCCTATCACAATTCACTATTCAAGGCTTAACAACCTTGTCATACGAGGTATACAGCTGAAAAGCTTATCCTAATAGTTACATACGCCAATCGTGTAGCGTGGTAGAAAAAGTCGGTGAAATTGAACCAGTGAGACTTTTAATTTTATAATTTTATTTACTACTTCTAATCTTCCTAGGAATCTTTCCGCAATTTTTCTCCTTGGATAAGTTAAGTGTGTTCTTGAAGAGTTACCTTAGATGACCTATTTATCGGCGTTAAATCAATTTTTAGAATGTTCCAAACACTGAATAGAATCACGCACTTTTGAAATGTATAAAAATTCACAACAAACATTTTTCTTCACTGAGAATCCTATGACAAACGCATGAAAACAGGTAGCGAAAACAACTTAAAACTTAGGAAGGAAACAAGGAGGGCAAAATCAGAATATATCGTTGCGAACCTCAACAATTAAAAATTCTTAAAAGAAAAATTCTTATACAAAGAAGACGTCTGGAAGGAGGAAAATACATCAATGCCCTACTCTGTGCAATATCTGCATCATGATTGTTTAAAAAATGTGAAAACTATTTATTTTAAAAGTGTCAGACCTCGTAAAGGTGTATGAGTTCCACGGGTTGAAAATGTGAGAGCCTATATGCACCTTCCTGAATGTAGCATTCAATACAAACCAAACTTTTCGGATGAATGAGCTAACACTTCCGTTCGAAAAACACTCTTCTCATGGAGTTCCAAGATTTCCCTTCACTTTACAACGGAATTGAGCATCAAGAAGATAAAATTTGATGATCTTCAAAACTTAAAAGTGATGTTCGAGAAGGGCTACCATTCATTTTATGATAATATTTCATTTCTTAAAGTTATGCTATCGTATAAAAATGAAACTTTGATTTAAAATATTGTAATTTTCTTTTTTAAAAATAAACCCGTTTCGAAACGTACTATCTGGTTATGTAATGCTTAGAGAAAAACCCGTGTCTCCAAAATACTTCCAGTGAAAACCTTATAACTCCCGTAATTAAAGAGTTATTGAAATAATTATTATTGTGATTAGCAATTTATAATTTTATAGGTTTAAAAATTAGCATTTAAACCATTTTCAACTCGTATCATTGGTAGGCTTATTTATAAACACCCTTTTTTTCGCCTCCTGAAAAGTTTGCCTAGAAGTTACGAGTTATGCTAATTAGTATGACGCCACAGTCTAAAGCTGCTCCCCAGCGATTTCCATAATTTCTTACACCTCAAGAAATTTTTGTTCGGCCAGCATTTCACGCATCGCACAATCGCAGAATAATAGGTGGCTGGGGTGTCATTCACTGGTACCTCTCGCAGGCGGTAGTGAATGCTACACTTGTATTACGAAAAAGTAATACAAGTGTTGATCCCACGGTATGATGCATTTTTGGTTGTGATTTCACTCATTTCTGATGGTGACTATGAGGGGGAAAAGGGCAACATGTACTGTATCTGCTACAATGAAGTTTTCTAGTGAAATTTTATTTTATTTTTATTAATGATCTAGGGAAACTTACCTTCTAAATTAACCTTGTAGCTCTAGGCTTAGAGTAAATTATTTGAGGACTATTGAACGTATATTTAATTCCAAATACGTGTTCTATTTAAACTATTTTCAACTAATTTATCAAGATTTTTATCATTTGTTTAATAATTTTTGCAAAGTTCTGTTTTAAGAGTTTATACTTTTATATTTCATTTACAGTAAATGAATTGCACAAGACTTAATGTTCATCATTCATTATAATAAATATCACCCAATGGTATTTCCTATCGATTTACTACCCTATAGTTATAAATTACTTATCACAAAATCCATACAACTTTAAAAATAATGAATATAACAATTCTGTATTTAAAAATATGTCCAAGTAATGGGGATTAATACTCCCGAAAACACTGAACAGTCAGTATCATCAAGTCGTCGGGGATAATGTTGAATGCACATATTGAAGAGGTAACCGAAAATCAACTTTCAATAATTATACGCTGATGATCATAAAAAGGAAAGCTGAAACTAGACTAGGAACTAAATCGAGGTAGAAGAAAATAAGTTATAAAATAGCACATTAAGAACCAGATGAAAACCAAATATAACATAAAATTGATAAATCTCTGCATTTACCTGAGGACACGAGAGGTAAGCGAGTTGCGAAGACGGTGGTGCTATGTGAGCCTGACGGAGGGGCGTGCAGTGGTCGATTGCGCGGCCGGCAGCCAATTCGCCTCGGTCTGCGCACAGCAGGCGAATTATTCGATCCTCCGACTGCTCGGGGAAACCCCTACGACGAAACGCCAACGCACTGTTGATCCAAACCACACCGAAAGAGCGTCTGGCGGAATTTCTCTGATTCTCAGAGCAGCACTTCTACCACTTTCAGATGGTACTTGAAGGGGCTTTAAACAATGAAATTCCTCTAATTTTGAAAACAAAATGAGAATTTTTAGTCAAGAAGAAAGATTAAATGAACCTCCGCGTTTTTCTTAAATTAATTATTTAGAATCCCAGATTAGCTACTGTTCTTTCTTAAATTGCATTCTTGAATATGTATTTTTTTATATTTATTAATGTACGTACTACAAGTTAGTCTTTTATGAAACATTTCCGGAAACGGTAAACAACTATACTTGAAAATTGCGCTATATCTCTTATAATTCAGAATATCATTTCGTGAAACATTTATTATCTCGTTACTTCTGTATCGCCAAATAGAAGTGCAACGTATCTTGAGGAATCTGTGCGAACCGAGGAGCATCATGCTGTGGGTTTAATTTGTCCTAGTTCATATCAATGTGACACGTGGCCTCAATGGTTTCGATTCTACCTCGCACCATTCGTGAGAGGAAAAAAACTTCATTTTTTGATATCCCTTGGCTTATAGATTGAGAGATCTTGAATAAACGTAAACATCAAATCATTAAAAATTTTAATATTGAACAAACGACTGCATTAAGGGAAAAATCTAGCTTCATCAATAAAGCTGTAGGACAAGTTCCAAACAGAATTAAACTTGCAATTTTCGAAAATTCAGAGGGTTTAGAGAAACTCTGACCATTCCCATATTTACAAGTTCAATGTATTCTATTTGGATAAAAAAATTAAAGAAATAAGTGTTGGGCAAATTTTTAGAAACTCTTAAAATGCCTTACTGGATAACCATGAAGTACCCACCAGAAAAAACGTTATACATTAGATCTTTTCTGATATCCCTTGCATTTTTGATAGGGTAGAGATTGCGGAAAGATTTGATAACACTTTCTCAAGTCAGTAAAAATTACTCGAGACTTTATTTTGCGCAGAGAACGCAGTTGAGTTTAGAATTTCTCACTGTCAATTGCAATACTTTTCGTTCTAAAATTCATTATTTTATTTATTATTATTGTTATTCCTGTAATTCATGAGTAAATATGTCATGAATTGTTGAATATAAAAATCTAATTTGAATTGCAATCAGCTTCCAAAGGAAAAAATCTAGGGACTGTCAGCGACTCTATAGCTCTTTGCGCAAAATGAAGATGTTTCCCAATAAAGAAATATGTCTTCCTCTTCCCAGTTTTTTGATTGACCTGGAACTTTAGCAAAGTTCTGATACAAATTTTTCGGAACAAATCCTAGAGTTCCAATAACTATCGGCATAACCTGTGCATTTTACAAGACGTAATTCTGAATTAGCTTAGTGAATCCCATTTTCTTTAGATTTCTCCTAATATTTTTCAACAAGTGGGTGTGTGGTTGCACTCTAAGTTGTTTTATTTTTAAAGTAAGGTCTTCAAAGTTGTTTTATTTAGTACATGTCTCGGCTTCTGTTTTCTAAGGACTGTGTGTTAAGGACACAGCAATATATCAATTTTTTGTATATACCAATTCAGAATATTTGTAAATTTGACCTATTAAATGCCACAGTTTTACGAGAATTGTTTTGTAAAAAAAAGTTTTAAAAATTTTAAAAAGAGCTCATTTCTCGTTAAAATAGCTAAATGATAGCATTTTCTAACTCTATATTAATGTTTACGGGAGGATATTGCTTTCTGAATAGAAATAGTTTGCGTAGTTTTGCAGAAAAGCGCATTTTTTTTGAGAAAACGAAAAAAATTAATGATAATTGATTTTGGCGACTTCCGAAGGGAATTCAACTCTTCTGAAAGTCAGCATCCTAGAACGGAATTTCATGGCGAATTCACTATTAAAACGCGTTTTGACGTGAAATTGTTAATATTCCAGAAGTTTTGCGAAAAACCTGACCGTAGGTTGGCCGGACGATCTTGCCCATTTTTGTAAAAAGATCTCATTTCTCGTTACAATGAAGTAAATGATGGAATTTTCTCCCTCTTCATTAAAGTTTAAGGGAGGATCTTACTTTATGAATAGATATAGTTTGCAGAAAAGGTCATTTTTTTAAAAAAAACGAAAAAAGCGAAAATTTAACGATACCCCTCCTTATGATTTTGGCGATTTCCGAAGGGAGCTCAATTCTTCTGAAAGTCAGCGTCCTAGCACGGAATTTCATGGCAAATTCACTTGTAAAACGAGTTTTGCCGAAAAAGAGTTTTCGAGAAATTCGCGAAAAACTTGACCGTTGGTTGGCGGGCCGATTTCGCCCCATTTTTGTAAAAAGGGCTCATTTCTCGTTAAAATGCGGTAAATTATGGCATTTTCTCACACTATATTAAAGTTTCTCCAATCTGCACGAAAAGTGTACTGTGTATATTTACGGCCTTAAATATCTTGGTAAATACAAAACATAATGAATGTTGTGGATATGAAGTATTTTCTGTCCTAACTTTTCTACAGCACTTCGGTTCGATGTAATCGCACGGTTTCACCTTGCTTCCAAACCACCCAGTCCCATTCTTTTGGAAGTTAGGCAACACTCACAACCAAAGTGTGATATTCCGAAACGGTTGCATTGCCCCTTTAAATTCACAAGGCTACAAAGTAATCTAGCACCTAACTAGTGGTGCTATAGAATGGCACAGACTTTCCCGTATTAGTTTTCTATTCCCTTGGGTCTTCGCTAGCTATTCGGAATTGCCACAAACTCTTTCTTGCCAGCTGTCATCTATCACCGCAAAAAGTACATTTTTTTTCATTTTCTTAATTTTTCGGTTTCCTATTCGTAGAACGAAAATATTAATTTTAGAATATTAAAGAACACAAAAACCTAGTCATAAATGACAATTTTCTTTTAAACATTATGTGCCGTTTAAGAGAAAATGGCGTTTTAGCGCTACTAAAAATGCGAAATTTGAAGCTCATTTTTACAGAAAAAGTTTGAGCTTTCAAAATACTTTATTTGAAGTTATTTAAAGCACTTACACTCACAAATATAATAATGTTTACAAATTGCTGGTAATGTGAATATTAAAGATGTGAGAAATCTTTCAAAAAATCACAATTATATAATTTTTGAAAAAACAAAAAAAAAACTCAAAATAAACTTTATGCTATACTAAAAAGTGTAATTCGCACTATCCATTAACAAAGTTTGAAGAAAAAATTGGTAGCCATTTATGAGAAAATGGCGTTTGAGCGTTTCTGAAAATGCGAAATTTTGAGCTACTTTTCACAGAAAACGGTTGTGTTTTTGAGAAACTTTACTTGACATTATTTAAAGCACATGTACTTGTAATTATAATAAAGTGAAAAAATCGCCGCTAATGTAAATATTATCGACGTACGAAACATGTGAAAAAATTTACATTTTTGTATTTTATGAAAAAATCAACCTATTGGTCAATATGGCTTTTATGTCATCTGATAGAGTACATATACCACTATCCCTACCTAAAGTTTAAAGAAAAATTTTTGGAGCCGTTTTTGAGAAAATCTAGTTTTTGTAATTTTTAAAAATTGCACATATTGCACGCAATATTGCACGAAAACTACTAAAATTTTCAAAACAATGAGCATGACCTTAAACAAAGAACTCACTTTAGAGAACACATTTTATTTGAAGGAAAATTCCCTATTTTCAATTTTGTGGTTGGAGAAAGACACCGAAAAAAATTAAAACTTTCACAATTTTCGAAAATTCAGAGTTATCCGTGAAAATCGGACCTATGCCATGTTAATAAGTTTATTTTACTGTATTCATAC
Organism: Acheta domesticus; assembly: GCA_031308135.1. NCBI lineage: Eukaryota > Metazoa > Arthropoda > Insecta > Orthoptera > Gryllidae > Acheta > Acheta domesticus. The sequence continues at coordinate 222,832,383 of JAHLJT010009436.1, forward strand.
AAGAAATTTAAAGAAAAGAGTTAGAGCCGTTTTTGAGAAAATTTTGAAAATCCCCGGGGGGCTTCATGTAAAGTACTCCCAAATTTTGAAGAATCATTTTCAAAATCTCAAAGCTTTGACTAGAGTCAGATCGACCGGGAAATATCCATTTTGGAAGAAATCGTAAGTATAGTTTAGGCGCTAGCAGTGTTCACAGACGGACAGACGGACGTTTTCCTTTCAATTGGGTTTTCGGTATCAAGGACCTAGAAAACAGGGTTTCTTGGTACACCACGTGTTAGGGGATTATTTTTTCTTAATTTAGCAACTGGTTTTATCCACTTCGTTTTCACTGCCCGGCAAAATTTTTTTTCCATCGAAAATTTTTTTCGCGCAGCATTACATAACTTTCCCTATACTACGTATATCACTCCGTTTATACTTACGCATACGGGAAAGTAACTAGTGGTTCTACAGAATGGCACAGACTTTCCCGTATTAGTTTTCTATTTCCTTGGGTCTTCGCTAGCTATTCGGATTTGCCACGTACTCTTTCTTGCCAGCTCCCACCTATCACCGCCAAAAGTATATTTTATTTGTCATTTTCTTAATTTTTCGGTTTCCTATTGGTAGAACGGAAATATTAATTTTAGAATACTAAAGAACACAAAAACCTAGCCTAAATGGCAATTTTCTTTTAAATATTTTGTGCCGTTTAAGAGAAAATGGCGTTTTAGCGCTACTGAAAATGCGAAATTTGAAGCCCATTTTCACAGAAAATGTTTGAGTTTTCAAAATACTTTATTTGAAGTTATTTGAAGCACTTACACTCACATATATAATCGTCTTTACAAATTGCGGATAATGTGCATATTAAAGATGTGAGAGATCTTTCAAAAACTTTACAATTGTGTATTTTTTTTAAAAAAAAGAAAAAAAATCAAAATAAACTTAACGCTAAACCAAAGAGTGTAACTAGCACTATCCGTTACAAACGTTTGAAGAAAAAATTTGCAGCCATATGTGAGAAAATGGTGTTTGAGCGTTTCTGAAAATGCGAAATTTTGAGCTACTTTTCACAGAAAACGGTAGTGTTTTCGAGAAACTTTTCTTGACATTATTTAAAGCATACATACTCGTAAATATAATAATGTGAAAAAAATCGCCGATAATGTAAATATTAACGACGTGAGAGACGAGGAAAAAAATTTACATTTTTGTAATTTTTGAAAAAACCAACCTATAGGTCAATATGGCTTTTATGTCATCTGATAGAGTACTTTTACCACTATCCCTACCATGTTAATAAGTGTATTTTACTCTATACAAGTAATATAAAGAAAAATTTGGAGCCGTTTTTGAGAAAATTTTGAAAATCCCCGGGGGGCTTCATATAAAGTACCTCCAAATTTTGAAGAATATTTTTTAAAATGACAAAGCTTCGACTAGAATCAGATCGACTGGTGAATATCCATTTTGGAAGAAATCGTACGTATGGTTTAGGCGCGAGCAGTGTTCACAGACGGACAGACGGACGAACGTTTTCCTTTCAATTGGTTTTTCGGTATCAAGGAAAACAGAGTTCCTGGCTACACAATGTGTTAGGGGATATTTTTTCTTAATTTAGCAACTGGTTTTATCCACTTTTTCCTTTCCACGACCCGGCAATTAATTTTTTTCCGCCGAAAATTGGCCATTTTTTCGCGCAGCATTACATAACTTTCTCTACACTACGTATATCACTCCGTGTATATGTTCGTATACGGGAAAGTAAAAATATCTGAAAAATAATAAACAATAATGAGGAACCTCTTGGGCTTCCCATCATTCTACTTATATTAAAGAATGAATGTATTTTATGAATGTTATCTCTTGTTCCATTGGTGATTGAGTTGCAATGCTTGTTAGTTATTTACTTTTGTAAGTTTTGTGATTTGAGTTGATTTAAATGAAAACAATCCCTGTAAAGCAATTATGCCTGCCTGTGGAAAATAAAAAACAATAAGACTTACTTCTATATATAGACACATATATACATACACATACATACATATATACACACACATGCGGGGTGTTTGGAGAGGAAACGTCGAAACTTTGAAAATAAGCTCTTTAGACAATTCTAAGCATATTTTGTCGAATAAACTACGTGGATATTCCGAATGGTTGAGCCGCAATGAGCCCTCAAAAGTTGGTTTGAAAACTTGATTTATAGGCAAAAATGTGCATTATAGAAGCATAGAAACATTTCAGAAACATATCAATTGTTTATTATTTACAAAAGAAATGAATATATTTGTTCAGAAAGAAAAATTAAGCGAGAACCAAAATAGCAGTCTAATTGTATCAATTGGGTGCTCTTTTATTACTCGCTTATTTTTTCTATCTGAGCAAATATATTCATTTCTTTTGTAAAGAATAAACAATTTACATGTTTCTAGAGTGTTTCTCTATAATGCAAATTTTTACCTAGAAATCAATTTTTCAAACCAACATTTGAGTGATTGTAGCGGCCCAACCATTCGGAATACCCACGTATTTTATTAGACAAAATATACTTAGAATTGTCTTAAGAGCTTATTTTCAATGTTTCGACGTTTCCTCCCCGGACACCCTATATACATATATATACATATATATATGTATATATACATATATATTATATAGTCTATATATATATATACAGGGTCTTTAGTTTATCTTGCAACTCATGTCTGAGCGCACTTGTTCTTGTTTTGGTAATTTGGCAACCGCGTCTCTTTTACACCTTTCAAGACGGCCGTGCCTGGCACGTCGGGACAGCAGAGGAGGCAACCGTCAGGTCATAAGCTGCAGCAAGTTTCCTGTTTCTTTGTTGATCCTATTCAAGAGTGTCGGCGGGCAGGTACACGGCTCTCATGCCGAAATCTTTTCACGCTGCACAGAGTGGGTGGGGTGGGGTGGGCTGAGGCATGAGCGTGGAAACAAAACGTCTCTTTAAGCAATTCTGCCTAGTATGCTGAAGAAAAAAAACTGCAATATTAATGTGGAGGGGAGTTATCAATTTATTTACAGCAACGTAACAATAATTATTTAAGTAAAGCCAGCTCAGAGAGAAATCGAAAAGATACATCGTGAAATATTACCGCCTAGCTCTTCATTTTATAACAATAATAATAATGTATTATTATTATGGAATCTGCATATTAAGCAAATAAGAAAACTTTAGTAACAGACAATAAACATACCTAGAAATGTTATGAGAGTAATTACCGCAGAGGCCAAAAGTTAAAAATCGAGGTGGAGCGTAGCGGAGCCGAGATTTTTAATTTGGACGAGGCAGTAATAACACTCTAACATTTTATGGTAAGTTCAGTATTTTATCGGTCAATCTCACGATTTATGGGAAAATTTATATTACTGCGATAGTAAACATATGAATTCTATTCTTGCGGCATGTTACTATGATATTGTGGGGTATTGCTTGCGATATATCTATTTAAACAATATTCGTATACCGTGGTTTGAAAAAACATGGATACAAATAATTCTCCTGAAGTTAAAGATAACTAAAGAAATGACGTTCGGTGAGGAAGTTGGCGCATCGATTTCCAGTGGCGACACCTCAGATCGTCAGTAAATATGATTACCGAAGGAGAGTTTCATTTCATGGAATGCGAGGAAAATGAAATTAATTTACCTAAAACACATTTTAACTGCACTATTAAAACCTATTACAATGAACAATAATTATTTCAAAAACTAATATGAGTTACTTTTATTCTGAATTATTTGAATCTGATTTGTTTTCTACACCGACTTGTTTCTTTCTTAATAAACATTTGACTTGCGATGAATCAATGGTTGTTTATTCACGTTGCCAAAGATGTTAAAACCCGATGCTAAGGATGTTAAATTGCTTAACATACAGATAGGTACACGCCTGTAGGGTTGCATGTTAAAATGGGCTAAAGTACGCATGTGACCGATAAAATTATTAAAAATACTAATATAGTGTAACTAAGTAGTACATTAATAATTATTGAAAATAATTAATAAAAAGTAATAAAATATAATTATCTTAAATTGACAAAAAACTGACAGTCGCATAAATGCTCAAAGTGACCACCGTTTATGAAGAGACAGACGTTTACTCTTTTCAGTGTAGTGGCTGCAGTACGTTGAAGAGTAACAAGGACAGAATACGTGCTTTCTCTTTCGTCCAACTAAAATTAGACACATTCTCTCAGCCTGGAATCTGAGGGCACGCGACCGGGCTTCGCTAAAAGTGAAAGGGCGTCGAAGGTATTTCACGCGTTGCCAAATTGACAAAACAAGAGTTGGTGTTTCCAGACCTGGGTTGCAAGATACGATAAAGACCCGGTACATGCTAAATCTATAGAAGTGTTATGTAACATAATTTCAGAAAAAACACTATTATTGAAAGTAAACATTTCAAGAAATTCTATGTTCATATCTTTCGTGTGAAAATACACGTAATAAACCACTCCAAAAATTATAGAGTAATGATGGACATTTATTAAACAAAATGCATCACCTCCGCAATCAGTGCACACGAAATCAAAAGCTCACTCGAACTGAAACTTGTTACATGTCTCCTTGCGTCCCGCCATGACCACCTACTGTGCATCCCTGAGAAATCGGAGCGCGGACTTTCCTTGGTCGCGGGTCCTGCGTGCCCTTGCAGAGCGCAAGCGCGCTCGGAGCACGTACGTGCTCCGTTTGACAGCCCTGCTGTAAAGTAACGGCCGGCAGCAACCTTTAATTTATTGGGTGCTAACGGAAGAACTTGGGGTTAATAGTTCCTACTTGGCTTTGTTGGGACGTAATAGCGCCCCACAGCTTCATAATTACTAGAGATTTTTTCTTTAAGCAGTCTTTTCTTCAATATTAGCCCTTTAAATCATTTTAAATACAGATATTTCGAAATATTAATAATTTTTGTGTGATTTGTAATCAAATAGTAACGTTTTCGAAATACGTAAATTAGGTTTTCTCAGAAATGGCTCAAAATGTTTTTTTAAAAATTTTTTGTAATAAAATAGCACAAAGCGTGGAGTTATAAAGGTCAAGTATCATTTTTATGAAAACTTCATGTAAAAGTGGAGCAGGAAGTAAGATAACCCAAATGAAAATATATTGAGTTAACATTTTGCTGTTAGATCAGATCACAATCAAATCATTGCCGTCAACACAGGTTAATTTGTTTTCTTTGTTGTAAACTGAGTGTCTATTGTCTTAACCCTATACTTCAGTTTTTCTTTCTTGGCGCATGGGGGTGTGTCAATAAAATGGAACATCTCATGGTATTTCGCGTCGTTCTCGGTTGTGTCGCTAAGAATTGCCGACGTGACCAGTGAGCCGACGAAAGCCGACGTGACCAGTGAGATGGACACGCACACAAAAACCCTCACCAAACGGGATACAGTCATCATCATTGGAGGGCAGAATGATATTAATTTGGGTGGTCACTTTACGCCTGAACAACATGTTGACAAATTACAAAGTGCCGCCCAAAACACGAACATTGCAGTCTCGACTCTGCCCTTCTGGTTCAACAAACCAACACTATGCAAAGAAATCACGCAGACAACCAATTGAAACTGCATCTGAGAGGCACACATGTTAAATTGTTTGAGCTAAACTTTCTCTCAGAAAAACACTTCACCCGACATGGTCTTCACCTGAACATTGTCGGAAAACATGCACTCGGTAGTGAGCTTGCAAAACACATAATTTCACAAACTTGGCAGTGTCCTGCCCAAGACCCATCCCCACCTACATCTCCTAGTTCTCTTCCATCCTCTGGGCCCCCTTTGGACCCAATTACCTTATCCCCTGAACCTAATCCGTGTATTACCTCTCCCACTATTCATTCCTCTACATCTGTCACCTCTCCTTTCTCATCTCTTGTCACTGCTGGGACACGATACTTCCTTCGACCACGCACTCGAGGTAAAAATGAAATAAATAAATAAATAAATAAATAAATAGCAACTACAGTCAGATGCAGCAGAAAAACATCCGTGTAGGTACATGCAAAGATTCGAATAATGCATCATAATGTGCAATCTCTTTCAAATAAAATTGAATTTATCGAGGCAGCATTACAATGTGATCTAAGACAATAAGATGTTTTTTGCTTTATAGAACATTGGTTGTCTCAAAATGATATAAACACACTCCAAATTCCTATTTTTTACCTTGCAGGATCGTATTGTAGAGCGAGGGAATCAAATAAGGGCCCTGCTTACGGAGGTTAGTGTATTTACATAAGAAATTATATTGATTCATCATGTCAGAATTCAATTTATATGCAGTTGAAAAAGTTTTTGAAACAACAGTAGTACATCTTACTACGCTCAAAATTATCTTACTTTGCATTTACAGACCTCCAACAAAGTGAGCTTCAGATTATTTCACTTTCTTGGAAAATCTAGAGATAATTCTGAACAAAATTAGTAAACTCTCTTTTAAATCCAGAGTTGTATGTGGAGTGTTGGTATTGATTTTCTGAGCAAATCCCACGAAAAAGAGCAGTTCCTCAACTTACTTCATTCACTTAATTTAGATATTACAGTGAATGTACCTACAGGGAATACGCTTAAATCACAAAAAGCATTTTCAGACTCACAACACGGTTTTAGAAAATCAAAATCTACGGAAACTGCCATTTTTTCTTTTCTCAAAGATGTTGCTTCATCAATAGACCAAAATGAAGTACCTATTGGAATATTCTTAGATCTCTCGAAAGCTTTTGACGTTATTGGCCATAGCATCTTGCTCTCAAAATTACCTTCGTATGGAATTCGTGGTATTGCTCTGGATTGGATAACTTCGTACCTTAAACATCAGACTCAAAGAGTAGAAATACCATACTGGCACGAAAGGACATTACATACTTATATTTCCAATTCTTTGCCAATTGAGCATGGGGTCCCGCAAGGTTCGATCTTAGGCCCTATTCTCTTTCTGTTATATGTAAACGATATGCCCTCGTCTATTAAAAATGGAAGAACGGTTCTGTTTGCTGATGACACGAAAGTTCTTTGCAAAAAAGGAGCGGTAAATAGTACAATTTCAGAAGTTTCAAATTGGTTTAATAATAACAAATTAATTGTTAACGAAAGAAAAACTGTTTCAATGCATTTTTGCATCTCAAATAGGAAATCGCATGTTCCATTGAAAATGAATAATATGCAATTAGCTGATGTTGAGGCAACAAAATTTTTAGGTCTTTCAATTCAATCAAACCTCAAATGGAATGTACATACAACAGAATTAAACACTAAATTAAGTTCATTATGCTTCGCCTTCAGAATTCTTTCAAATTCTGGCATCCTTCATGCAGCTCGTTGCGTTTATTTTGCAAATGTGCATTCCCGCCTGAGATATGGCATAATATTCTGGGGAAGCTCATCCTGTAGTATTCAGACCTTCAGATTGCAAAAGAAAATTATTCGAATAATGAAAAAATGCCTTCCATGTGATTCCTGCAAGCCTCTTTTCATTGAGCTGGGAATCTTACCATTGCCTTGTCTATTTATTTACGAATCTGTAATATTTGTCAAATATGACCTACTTAACGGAGGGAACATATTTTCAAGCAATATTGATATTTATATTTACAACACACGCCGTAGAAATCACGTGCATCAAGTGTCAGTATCAACAGCTCAGTGCAAGAAATCAACATACAGTACATGTACGTTACTTTACAAAGCATTGCCAGATGACATAAAATAATTAAAGTCGGTACACAAATTTAAGTTAAAAGTAAAATCTTTTCTGCTGCAAAACTGTTTCTATACAATTAGAGACTATACTGATCGTGAAAAAGAAAAGTAATGTTTATTGTAACAAAACAAAGATATATTATGAATTAGTTTACGTTTGCATTGTTATACATTTTTAAAAAATATTTAATACGCCTGTAACAAGTAATGTACTTCAGCTTGCGGGTCAATGGCCCCCATCTCGATCAGGTTTTTGTCCAGTTTCCCTGATCTATTGAGCAAATGCTGAGATGACCCCTTGTTTTGCTTCTGGACGTAAATGTAGCTTCTGTGATCGCACGTTTTGTTGAGCACTCCTTTTGCTTGAAGTTAATTTACCGTTGAAATTAATTTTCTATAACTCGGGAACAAAGATTTTTCAAATATTTTTATTTTTCTAAAATAATTATTTTCTAAATTAACTTTTTTTAAATTCGGGCCCTCAAGAAAATGCGCGCAGGTAAATCTCTTTCCCCACACGTCATATACAGTTTTTACTGTTTTTTGACAAATAAATAATAATAAATTGCATGATCGAGACTGTATCCAGCAGTGCTGGCGATAATGCGATTCCTGGAGGCACAACGGTGAACGACGGGAAATATCGTGAGATATTCCATTTTGATGACACACCCCCGTGCGCCAAGAAAGAAAAACCGAAGTATAGTAAACAAAGGCGTTGTCTGTCAGACATACACTATCTCCTGACTTCTTGGCTATCCGGAAGACGCCGCGTCGTAGGTTGAGAGGCCTACGTTTCGCCTGCCATGTCGAACGCTTCCTCAGGCAGTGACCCCTGAGGAAGCCTGAGAGATGACAGGCGAAACGTCGGCCTCTCAGCCCACGACGCGGCGTCTCCCGGGCAGCCATGACGTCATGGACTCGAGTCGCGGAAGCTTACGTGTATATCCTATCTCCTTCCCCCTATCGCACACCCTACCCCCTTCCCCTCACTCCCCGTTCCTGAAACTCTGTGTACCTTCATTGTTGGACTAAACAATGAAATACACGCATTGTTGTGCTTGTGTCCATTTTCGGAATACATGATTCTTACCTTTCGTTGTCCTGTTGACTATGCCTTTGTAAATTAGTCCGTTTTTTGGGGCGCTATATTGCCTAATATTGTGCATAAGGAATACGAAAATGAACAATGAATACCTTGTCTTGGAGCATTTGTTTCTTCTGAACATTTAGCAATCATAATTGGCCGTCGGCTATTATAACAAAGGTCGGATGACGGCTATTATAACAAAGGTCGGCTCCTAGCAAGTTTGTGCTGTGAGAGTCGTTATTTATTTTATCTATAAAAACCTTTAAAATATATTTTGTAACTCCATTTCATACATGACCAATCCATTCAATTTACTGTTTCATTGTAAAAATGAGTTTTTCTCTATTTTTACACAAAGTAGTCAGTCAGACTACGTTTTTGTAATGATGTTTGGTAAAGATCGTCATTGTAATCTCTAATTTGAATGTAGGCTTGCCTCATTCATGGAGAGACCTTGTTGGATTTCATTTCTACACGATCGTGAAACAATCCTCTTGTTGCACGCATTGTTCATTTATTTTTTCGTTTGAAATAAGGTAATACTACCGCAAGGCAAAGTAACCCGTTTTATGGTACGTCATCTCTTGGATTTGTCTGGTACATTGGTTTGATCACAGTGATTTGAAGGGTATATTCAGTAAAAATTCAAATTTAAATCACATTTTAAAAGTTTTATTTCTCACAGTATTTTATTTAAAAAAGTAAGGGTATTGAGAAGATTTACAGTACAGAGTAGATAGTTGTGCATCTTCGGGGGGCAAAGTACATATGTAATTAGTCATATAAAAGTATACAGTATTTGGATGACCTACAACAAAAAATCACTTCAGTGACGTAACATTGGAAAATCTGGTGAAATTACCACTGTGGTACCGTGTGTGCTTGTTGATTATACATATTGGGCTGGTAACCAGCATATTGAACTGCCACTTGGGGAGCTGCCACTGGTACTGGATGCACAGCTGGCATTGCCGGTGCAATGCCATTTGAAGGATTAAAAAAAGCTTTAGTTAATTCTTTGCGGTAGCCCAAAACTGCAATTACTGCACACGCGTATATTGCTGAAACAACATTAAAAGCACAATTTCAGTGAATGAGTTATTTTTCTTGCTAATATTAAAAGCATTTGTATGCTCTGACAAGTAATAATGAATTTTGTTGGTGTTCAAAAATTAGTGCCGCTATTTGTGTCGAGATGAGTTTTATCAATTTATGCATTATTGTCAATGTGTTAGTTTTATTTAAAATAATATTAATTTGTGTTGTTGGATATATAAAATAGAACTAATGTTGCAAATACAGGAACAGTATAATTGAAGTTTAGATTTCTGTCAATATTTTCCGAGAGCCTGAAAAAAACCTTGGTTATGGAGAGTTGCAAACAGCTGTATTTTTGAACTCTTACAACTGTTAGATTTTAAAATATTAATAAATAATTGCAAATGTTAAAGAGTCGGTCTCGTAATATTGTGAAAATAAATGTTGATGACATTAAAGGTACACTGTTAAGATTTTGAGTTTTTTGTGGAAATCATAATTAGAAATATTACTTAAGACTTATTTTCTTACTATTCAATTTCACAAGACTTACAGGAGCTGTAATACTGGTTTAGATATTTGGTGTTTCGAGCTAAGTCCCACATAAGACGAATGATCCTTACACATTGATTTTGAAGATTTTACAATATCAATGTTTTGCGATATTTTGCGATTTAAATTAACGTTTTGTACTTGTTGCCCTAATACTATTATTTCAAAAGAAATTTTACTGAAAGATTTAATATACACATTATAAAACTAAGAAAGACTGTTTCTTAGAGATGACATTCGTTCCATGTTTGTGTAAGCTATGGAACTATGATGTATGATGAGCCTAGATCTGACATGATCAATGTGTATTGTAGCGGTACGCTAGTTCTACTGCAAATTATTTTCATAAATAAAATGCCGATGCAGAAGGCTAGTGCGTGGAGAGAAGCTACCGCGCCACGCTGACGCCGGTCACCGCTAGCGAGCGCGTGACACACGCCCTCCCCAATGTTTTATGGCACCAGGGGGCGAGGGGAGACCTTTTGTTCGGGACCTCAGGCGCCCCAGAACTATTTGAATAGATTCGCGGCGCGTGCCCGTCACGGTTTTTTGGCTGTCACTCGCGCTGGGAAGCTCAAAGTTGTAATTCACTGCAACCTTCGGGGGTACAACGATCATGTCTCACACCCTTCTTGACCTAACTTTCTTCGATAAACAAAGAGGGCTTTTGGAATGAGACAGAGTAAGGAAAATTCCCAGAATCGCCGGAGCTGGTTGGCTAAAAAAAAGAGTTAAGACGCCATCACACTCAACCAATCAGGGGTAGAATACTGTGGGGAAGGGATGATTTCGAAATATCTGCGAAAATTTTTTGGGGGAAAGAGAGGAACAGCACACAAAGTGAGGGTACGAGAGACGTGGGTGACGAGAGCTGAGGAGGGAGGTCGAGGTACCTCGGGCATCGCGTGCTCTGGGGAGCGATTTGGGATTGCCCCGGGCAATCCAATTCTGTCTTGCTTAATCTCGATAGCCGGGAGAAATTCTTTCCGAGTATCAATTTTTGAACTCTGCCACCACTGGCAATTAGACCGATACTCTCCGAGATTTGTGCTCGCATAGAGCTTATTGGAACTCTCAGATCGTGCTGTGTGACATTGTGCGTGAGATACGCGATCGCTCGTTATTTGGGCGAACAAAGCATTGCCGTCGCCGCAGCCCAGGCCGCCGCCGTGCCGACACCGCCCCGCGTTGTGGACACGCGCCGGCGAGCGTCCCTTCGGCTTTGGAAGGTCGACCACGCCGCCGCCGCCGCGACCAGCTGCCACCGGTGCCATTTGACGCCTGTTCAGCACCATTATTATCAGGCATTGTATTTGGTCAACGACCGTACAAAGACCTTTTTCTGTGAATTGCGGTGCCGAGCTGAGGCACATAATCGCCAGTCCAGAGGGCGAATGATCGTTTCCTTTATGTAATCAGTAGAATAATTGCATTGTGAATTTTCTTTTTGCTTTTCTCTTAGATTTAAGTTCTTTTTGTTCCTAACCAGAGCTCACTAGGTAGGGCATTTCTTCTAAAACTCCTTGTGTAACTTCTCCGGCCTATCATTAGGCGGAAATAAACTTTCTATTGTGTTACCAGTCACCCAAATTGTTATTGTCATTATATTGCACCTTGCAGTTCCTTCCATCACCGCCTATTTTCAGAAAGATAACAAAATTGACCGACTGAGCTAGGCCCGGGCCGCCCTCACGGATTTCCGGCGCTCCCACGCCGCCGGGGATCGCGTGCGGTGCGTGACAGTATGTAAATAACTTACAACTGGTAATGTAAGTATGAGCCCAATATTTAAGCGAATTGTTCAAAATAGTACTTATAAAACACTCTGATAATTGATTCGCCCGTTTCCTTTCTTCTTTCTTTCCTTTCCTTTCTTTCTTTCATTCCCTTCTTTCTTCTTTCTTTCTTTTTTCTTCTGTCTTTCTTCACTTTATTTCTTTTCCTTCCTTCCTTCCTTCCTTTCCTTTCCTTCCTTCCTTCCTTTCCTTTCCTTTCCTTCCTTCCTTTCTTTCCTTTCTTTTCTTTCTCTCTTTCTTTCAATATATCGTTAAATAAATGAAATTCTAAATGAAAAATATATGTTCCCTTATCTGATGAGAGGATTATTGTTTTCGAATGTGTAAGTCATTTGTGGAATATCTTTGTTCGAGTGATCATTAGAGACCGGATTTTTAGGCAATTACATATTTTTTGTCTTTCTACTTACCGTTCTCAAAATTGTGATCTTGACGAATCATAGCTCTCCTAACAAATCATAGCTCTCCTAACAAAATATCAAATTTTTTCGTTACAGATATTTACATATTTAGTACTATATTACATATTTTACATATTTTGCTGTTTTCACAATATATTTTCTTATTTTATTAATTTTCTTCAATTTAGTTCAATATTTTTTTTTGAAAAATAAGTTTTTTTAAATCAGCATTTCCCTACATTTTTGGGGAAATCTCGGTTTCCAAAATATCATTGACACCGCGTTTTGTGATCTGTAACCTTAATTTCCGAGAAAAAAATTGCGATAGCCGACGTGTAACACGTCGATGAAAATGCTAGTGTGTTTGCTGGTCGTATATCTCGCCAGTTTATGCGATGGTTTCTGTTGCGATTAGTCCGGCTGCTAAACTACGGTCCTGGATTACAATAGATTAATATTTAACTACTGACGAGAAAGTTGTACGAAAGTTGTACTCGTATGGTGTAAAGTGAGCAGTTTTTCTAAATGTAATTTCTTGCTATGTAAATGGTTTTTAATTAGAGAATTTTAATATTACATATTATATCCAATTTTACATATTTCTTACATATTCTTACTGTTTTCATTACATATTTATGTAAATATTTTGACGTTTAATACTACATGTTTTTCCGGTCTCTAGTGATCATTGTAGTTCTATATACTCGTAGCATACTGAAAAGATTAGAAAAGTAATTGAAAAAATTGAGTAAATATACTTACGTAGAAGGAAGAACATTCCAACTACAATACCAGCAATCCACTCCCCTTTTGGATCCGAACATACAAATGCTAAAGCTACAGCGCTATGTAAAGCAACCCAACTTATCGTGATTGCTAGCCATGCTGTAATCCATGACGTTGATCCCTGAAAAAACGAATCAAACTCAGGACTAGATCAAGGGTGGATCCTGAGGCAAATTTTGGGAGAGGAAAATAAAAATGTATTGGTCGAATGTGTGATTACAGACTTTGTAAAATATAATGGGCTGCACTCAGCTCATGCTGCGGTACAATTTTATTCGTTTTAATGATTATCTGAAAATATTTTACTTGAATGTTTTGTGACAAGTTAAAATTAATAGTTACAGAAAAATTTTAGGGGAGGAAATTTACCACCCCCGTGGATCGGCGCCTAGCTCAATTGATAACGGTTGTGGCAATCAATTACTATATTATTATTATTATTATATTATTATTATTATTCCTCTAAATCACGACTTAAGATGTTATGTGTCGGCTGAATATAAAATCTACTCCAGGTTGCAACCAGCTACCTAAGGAGCAGATCTAGGGACTGTCGGTGCCTCTACAATACTTTGCGCAAAATGTGGGCTGTTCCAAATAAAGCGATTTCTTGCACTTCCCAGTCTTTTGAATTACCTGGGAGTTTAGACAAGTTCTTACACAAATTTTGCGGAACAAATCCCAGAGCTCCGATAACTATCGGTACGACCTGTGCTTTTACGCCCCACATTCGGCTGATCTCGATTTCCAAACTCTTGTATTTAAGACGTTTCTCTGCCTCCTTGGTAACGACGTTTTGATCGCAAGGTACAGCAACATCCACAAGTAAACACGATTTGTTCTCCAAATCCCGGATAACTATATCCGGTTTGTTTGCTGCTATCGTGCGATCAGTTTGAATTTGTAGGTCGTACAATATCGTACACAATCCAACAGACGTCACCGGTTTTGGTGAGTGTTCGTACCACTTGGGGCATGTGTTCGGAACTTCGAGGGCGGTACAGATCTGCCAGTGGAGGTAGCTACACACTCTGTCGTGTCTTTTCTTTTCATTATTATTATTATATTATTATTATTATTATTATTATTATTCCTCTATATCTATATCTTGTAGTTAAGACGTTTCTCTGCGTCCTTGGTAATTAAGTTTTGATCGCAAGGTACAGCAACATCTACAAGTAGACACAATTTTTTCTCCAAATCTCGGATTACATTTTATGGTTTGATTGCTGCTATCGTGCCATTCGTTTGAATTTGTTGGTCGTACAATATTGTATAGAGTATTATTATCATTATTATCATTATTCTTATCATTATTATTATTATTATTATTATTATTTTGTATATACGTAGATGGTACGATTAAATATGTTTGGACCATACAGAATCAATCTAGGTTGATTCCAATAATTAAAACTTTTGTATTTAATACATTTATTACGAGCTCGACGTTTCGTATATTCAGCAAGAGCAATACAGATATAGAAACGGTTGACAATGGCATAGACAATACAAATTGATATAAAAACAAATACAAAAATATTGAAATCACTATTTACAAATTGGTGTTTACCTCAGAGCACAACATATTACAATGAGAAGTTTTCAAAAAACGTTGAAGGTTTTCTCAAATATAGTGATTACAATAATTCGTCAATTGTGAAAGGCAGCACAAGATTAGATACGTTTAGGAATTGTACCAATTATAAGGATTGTAAATTCTATATGGTCCAAACTTGTTTAATCGTACCATATACGTATATACGAAATATTACCACGATCAACAGGAAGAAATATCAACAATGTCAATATTATTATTATTATTATTATTATTATTATTATTATTATTTATATCAGAAGTGTCATAGTGTCTTCATAACAACGCTCCTCTTCGAATACAAAAGAAAATTATTGTTTGAAATAAATAGGTAATGTTTTTTAAATTATTTATTTTCCTTTTTTGACATAACGACTTTCAAGATTTTGAAGATATAACATTAATTTTGTTGTGTATAATAACATATTAAACATAATAAACCGTCTTAGAGGTAGTTCCAGGAATGGACTTCTGAACAATTATTTTACTTTTTCATATTTAATTACTATTCAATATGTAATCTATGCAGTTAAGGAGGATGTAATAAATCTTTTAAATGAGATTTAGTTTGGGGCAAAGGGTTAGCTGACAGAATTAATTGGAAAGTTTGTGTCGCTGGGCAAGAGTTAAGTGAAGAGTAGAATTTTTTAAATAATCTATTTTTCCATGTATGAAAGAGTTGGATGAGTAATGTGACTTCAGACAAACGTGTAAAATAATAAGAAACATAACTACAGATGCTACAGAACAGCACAGACTTTCCCGGATTAGTTTTCTATTTCCTTTGGTCTCGGCTAGCTATTCGGACTTGCCACATACTCTTGCCAGCTGCCATCTGTCGCCGCTCAAAGTACATTTTTTTACATTTTCTTAATTTGCCGGTTTTGTAATAGTAGAACGGAAACATTATTTTAATAATAACAAAGAACAGTAAAACCTCGTCCTAAATGCCAATTTTCGTTGAAAAATTTGGGACCGTTTTTAGGAAATCGGCCTCTGTAAGTTCGAAATTTGAAGCTCTTTTCCACAGAAAACTTTTGAATTTTCGAAAAAACTTCATTAGAAGTCATTTTAAGCACTTTAACTCACAAAGCTTTTAATTTTTTATGTTAAATGAATTAATTAAGAAATGGAACTATAAACATTAGCTAACATTTACTTATCTTCGTGAAAAAAAGTTAATTTTTTTCAAAGAAAACTTGTGCCAGCTTAAACTAATGTATTGCTTCCAAGTAGTGGCGTCTCCTGACAAGTAGATGTGGGGATGCGATCATGATATTACAGATTGAAGGCATAATTGCATATATTTAAAATCTGCGTCATTCTATTTTACTCTGAAGTATTTTAGAAGTTTATTTTGCAAATTAGATACCTACTGAATCTTCCTTGAAAATCACCAGTATGCACTAATCTGTATATATCACTATATGCTCTAATTTACATAAACAAAACAATAAAACTAAAAAATAAACCATAAAAAAGTACATACCTAATTTTCGAACTCGAGATCGATTCGCGTTGTCTTGGTTGTCAATCACTAATTACCTTAAGTCTTTCAGAATAGGAGAAAGAACTAAACGGAATTTGAAGAATCCTATCTATAGAACAATGAGACGTTTCACTACTGTTCTATGTCACAAGTAACTCATCCGCTGCCATAAATGTACTGGATGATTGCGCCATGTCGCGTCCTTTCACACACACACACACACACACACACACACACACACAACACCTGTTTTCTTCTTTCACGTTACAATTTCGAATTCACGATTCTCTTTAACGCATCAATAGTTAAACAATGTAGTGTATTTAACGCACATTCAGTACGAAACAGCATTTACGCTACAACGAAGGACACGCAAGACAAACGAAATTACGTCGCACCACCGTTTGGACTTCACGGACTGTCCCTACCTCCTATTTTCTTACATGAAGGCAGTGATCTTGTTTTGTCAGACCTGCTAACACACATCGTCTTACCCACCTAAACTGAATCAGGTTGAAATGTGCTTAAGCATAGTTGGCAGACGTGCATGAGTTGTGAAGAAAGACAGTCGTGCCGTCTGCCCCCGCGCCCCGCTCCCCGCTTCGGGGCCCACAATCGCTGCAGGTGACGTCTGTGATTCCCAGGCGTACTGCCGAATTATGACTGTATCAGAAGAGGGGTATGGAAGGTTCTTGGGAGGGGATACAAAAACGCCAATGAGAACTCAGAAGCCTGAGATGTGAGAGGCCTGGTCACATCATCGGCCGTCGAAACCACACAGCTTGCACATAGCGCATGGTCGTGAGTTCAATGACCTCGCCAACGTAGCGATGTCGTTCAAATGATGCTTCTTGTCCCGTCACATCCAGCGAAGGAAATACCGCCTATTGGAGAGCGCACGTAAATGGCGGGAGGGAATACAGAAACAGAGGGAGATGCTTACGGAAGAAAGTAAATTACTTTACTGAAAATAGTTTCAAGTAATGAAAATCTAGGGGATGCAACGCATCACTCGCATACATTGAGCCTACGCCACTGCTTCCAAGACTTCTAGACTACAAGATTACAGATGTACAACCATATTTGGACTAAACATGTATTTCCAAAACTATGGAGAATGACTATTGTAATACCAGTACAGAAACCTGGAAAAGACAAAACAAAAGCTTTTAACTACAGACCTATCACCCTTACATCAAATATGTGTAAAGTTCTAGAGAAGATAATAAACTTACGTCTAACTAGGATACTCGAACATCAAAATATTATCAGAAATACACAATTTGGTTTTCGCCACGGCCACTCCACAATATCACATCTTATTACTGTCGATAACCATATCCGAGAAGCATTCGAGAGCAACCAACATGTACTAGCAATAAGTTTAGATATAGAAAAAGCTTATGATATGATTTGGATACAATACATCTTAATGAAATTAAATGACCTTGGAGTAGGTAAAAACATGTTTGAATTCATCAAAAATTTACTTCAGAACCGCAACGTTAGATCTAGGGTCACCGGTAAACTCTCTGAAGAGACAATAATTGAAAACGGCGTGCCCCAAGGATCTGTGCTGAGTGTCTCTCTATTCCTCCTAGCTATAAATGATGCTGATGAAAATATTACACCACCAGTAATTGCAAGAAAGTTTGCAGATGATATAACTATTCTATGTAAAGCAAAAAACATTATTTCTACCAAAGATATGATCCAAAATGCACTAAACAACCTATATGAATGGCTACAAGAAACTGGCATCAAGTTATCCGCCCAAAAAACGGAATGTATCGTCTTTTCAAAACATAAAGATGTAAACTGCCCACCTCTGACATTAGGGGGTAAACCACTAGCATTTGTTAGGAACACCAAGATACTAGGACTGTATTTTGATTCCAAATTAACATGGAAAACACACATCAATTACATAACAAACGAATGCAAGAGAAGAATGAACATCTTGAAAACTCTTTCATACAAAACATGGGGAGCTGATATGGATGTGCTTCTCCGAACGTACAGAACAATCATTCGCCCAAAACTTGATTATGGATGCATATTGTAGAACACATAAGGAGCAAAACATCTCAAGAAACTGGACTCAATCCACGACCAAGCTCTGAGAATAGCTACTGGATGTTTCCACACGACACCAATTGGCAACATCTTAATTGAGGCTCACGAAATTTCACTAACCCAACGAAGGAAATTTCTATCACTTAAGTATGCACTCAAATCGGCAACATCAAAAAATCCAATCATTTATAGTGATGTGTTCCCGAAATCTCAGAGTTCGAATGATATAAACCCACGGTATGCACCTATGCACAAAAGGATTAAACTTATTCTCGAAGAAATGATTTTCAAATTCCCGAAATGGAAACAAAGAGAATCAGTATTATTCCACCCTGGATTCTTCATACTATTGATACTGATTTAACTCTCAGAGAATATAAAAAAAAGAAAATTAACAACAGAAGAATGGAACAGAAAATTCATTGAACTCTGTAACAAATACAAAAAGTATAACCATGTGAGCACCGATGGGGCAAAAAATAAAAATGGAGTCGGATCAGCCATTTATTCGCAAGATTTCCAATTAAAACAGACTCTCCATCCAATAACTTCAATAAAAACTGCAAAACTGTATTCCTTATTACTCTCCTTAAGAGAGATAAAAAATCCCATGAGAGTCAAAAGTACATCATATTTACTGACTCCCTCACAACAGTTGAAGAAATAAACCGCAAATCAATATCGGAAATAAACAACTGCATTCACGAAATTCACTACAATATACCAAAAGCAGGGGGGGGGAATCGTAATCGCTTGGATACCTGCTCACAAAGAAATTTTTGGTAACGAAATTGCTTCTTTAGAAGCCAAAATTGCTACGACAAACATTAACCAGATCTATCCAACAGAAACAATTAGATTTGAAGATTTCTGAGAAAACATTAATCACAAATTAAACCTTCACTGGAACAGCTTTTGGCGCAGATATAAATCCAGCAACATCCATCAGTCAACAAGCGCATTTTTCTAACCAATTATCAATAAAAAAATTGGCCGCAGGGACCAAACAGTCCTTTCAAGAAAAAGATGTGGACATTCCAACTTAAGCCATCTATATCTATTGCAAAAATCATTTCCCCCGACACGTGAACTTTGCAATAATAGACTTGACCTAGATCACATCTTTAAAATATGCCCCAGATACAACTACCAGAGGCAGTTATTTGGATTCAAATACGAAGCCATCCTGCATTCATCAGAAGACCAAGATAAAATAATCAAATTTTGTAAATCTATCAACATATTTAATGAAATTTTATCCCATTTTCTTATACAAATTTTCCTCCCAAGTATGATTAAGACCAGTTAAAGTATATTGCAAAGTTAAACTGTAATACAATGTTTGGCATAAACTCTGTAATCACATCCAATATAATACAATACTTGGATAGTCGCTAATAACCAAGATGTTGATGCGACTGTAAATAAATCTATAAAAAAACTTATTAACAATTCAATTAGTTTTATTAATTTTTTTTTCATTAAATGAATCCAAGAATCCAACATTTACCTAGTTAATATAAATTGCAATGATTTCTTCTTTTTATATGAGCTACCTGAATGAAAGATGCAATTTCATAACATTTAATTGAATCAGTCATTTCAGAAACACTACATCTCCAGAAAAGTAAACTTTCGGTAAACTGAAAAAAAGTCTCAAGACATTGATGTAGGCCATATTCATGCTTTTTGTATTTTAATATATGCATTTTGGATTATTCCACTGGAGAAACAAATGTATTTACACAGACAAGTCAAAATCAACTAAAACGTTTATTGGAGATGTGTTGTTTCGTAAATGACTGACGTAATGTGGAGTTAATACACACAAAATAATGGTATGAAAGAATATAAGAAGGAAAAACCGATTTATTGCAAGAAATATTTGATATGCTTTTAATGTAAACAATGTTACAACATAACTGAAAACATTTTGGTATATTTTAATACATTTTTCAAATTCTTTTATTTTCATCCTTGTCAACAGTTGGCCAGACATAAATTTTTGAGTAAAACTCATCAACTATATCTTCAGGAACATAGCCTTTAAGTATTCTGCGATCACTGACTTTTTTATGTTTATTGGTACATAATGATGTGGGTAAGCATAAGCTTTAAGAAGTTCTGGAGTGCCAGCAACTGATTTTCTCAAGTCAAAACTGTGTTCAATTCAGTTCATCAATGAAATGTTTTACTTTAACTTCACCCACATGTTCGTTAGAATATGTGAGCTCCATGAAACTCGAAATGTTGAATCTTTGTTTGTTTTCCCTTGAAATGCTTCTTGCTTGAGTCTCAATCAATACAACATTCTTTTTATAGTACTATGGCCACCATGATTAAAAAATCCTTCATCTTTTCACTTTTCACAAGTTTTACTTGAAATTTGTCCGGAACTACTGTTGAATAAAGCAATAGTTGTGCATATTACTTCATGCAACTGTTATGCTTCAGTGCCGTCACTCACTACAAAGTCATTTGAGAAACAACACATCTCCAGGAGATGTGGTGTTCCTCAAAAGACTGCAAATTGTCCATCGTGTTTATTATGTAAAAATATAAAATAAATCCTTAAGTTATGAAACTTCTTGTTTATTTTTCAACTTTCAAAATGTTTACCCAAAAAGCGAACCTAATTTTATAACAAAATGGATAATAGACGTTCTACAGAATTGTTTATATTCGTTGAAACTTTGAAAGACTGTAATTTGGAATGTATTACTGATGAAATACTAATATAAGCATAGATAAGTGATCTTTTGTTCAGTGAATATATGTGTACTAGCGTACCCGTGCGAGAACTCTCGCATATTAAATGGCACCCCTTCCGTATCATTCCATTTCCGTATTCAGACGGAAAGTTGTTGACGAAACGTGTTAATTTGTTTAAAAAATGTATAATGATAACTTCCGATCTATTTATAGAATATGAAATAAAAAGAAAAACAATGAAATTGATCTCTGAAAAGAAATTTTGAATAAATTTAGTATTATAGGTAAATGGTCTTGGAACAATTCACTACACTTCCTTAGAAACAGCATGTGAAATAATTATACCATCTTCCTTGACAGATTTTCGCTTTACTTGATAGCCACATAGACTTTTTCTGATTGTTTTGACTCTTGAAAAAGCTATGTAAAGTTGGCCATGCGAAAATACAGCATCGGGCAAGTACTACTCTACTCTTTAGAATATTATTTAACTTTATTACCGAATTGTTAATAGAGTACATTTATCACTATCCCTACCAGAGGTTTAAAGGAAAATTTGGAGCTGTTTTTGAGAAAATCTCCTTTTTTCTATTTTTTGAAATTGCACAAATTGCACGCAGTATTTCGCGAAAACTACTAAAATTTTCAAAAAATAAACATGACCTTAAAGAAAGAATTCACTCTGAAGAACAAACGTTATTTCAAGGAAAAATCTCTACCTGCAATTTTGTAGTTGAAGGAAGACGCCGAAAGAAATTTAATTTTCACAATTCTCAAAAATTCAGAGTCATTCGTGAACATTGGATATATGAAAGCCTTAATAAGTATATTTTACTCTGTTCTTACAAGAAGTTAAAAGAAAAAAATTGGAACAGTTTTTGGGAAAATTTTGAAAATGTCTGGGAGCTTTTATGTAAAGCACCCCCCAAAATTAAAATATCGGATTCAAATTCAAGGGGCTACGAGATCAGCCAGATCGATTGGAGAGTATCAATTTTGGAGAAAATCGGCTGAGCGGTTTAGTCGCTAGCTTTGTTCACAGACAGACGGACATACGTTTTACTTTTCAATTGGTTTTTCGGTGTCAAGGACCCACAAAATAGGGATTCTGGTTAAACTACGTGTTAGGAGATTTTTTTCTTAATATAGCAACTGCATTTATCCACTTCTTCGTTTCCAGGGCCCTATACTAAGAGTTTTTCTGCCGAAAATCCGCCGTTTTTTCGCTTTCATAATTAATTCCAAAGACACTGAAATTCAGGCCAAAATAATTACAATTTGAAAAAAACTGCAAAGGAAAATTAGTGCAAGGATAAAATATATAAACAATTTACCTTGCTAGCTCCCACAATCAAGCCAATGCACATAATGAGTTCGAGAGCATTCCATGCAGCGAGGAAGGCCAATAAATTGGACGTCAATTTGCGAAGTCCTGTTGAACCATAGCAGGTTGTAGGAGTGTCTGTAAATTTGAACATCTGATATTAAATGAAGATTTTGGTAAAGAAATTGTGGACGGACGTAAATCAGATCATACTACACACTTATCTACCTCACCCACCCATGTACAGGGTGATTCAGTCCTCGTTGCTAATACGCAGAAGCCATATCCCATATGCAATATACAGGCTGAATTTCCCAAAATTGGATACTCGTCATCGTTTAGTTTTGTAAATAATTAACGTTAAACTTTGGACTATGCGCTTGGGCTCGTGTAACACGGGCTATGGCAAATGAGAGAGCGCCTTCACTTCGCGTTTAGAACTCTGTAAAACGCAGTTATTAATACTAATTTCTGAAACCGTTCTTTGGACTGATGAAGGATGTTTTAAAAGAACTCGAACAATTAATGTGCATAATTCGTATGTTTGGGCCAAGGAAAATTCACATGTTGCACGTAGGGTAGCTAACCAAGTGTGATTCTTTGTAATTGTGGATGGGATTTCATTGTGGATGTATTTATCATCGGTCCTCGCTTCTTACCCGAGTGTTTGAGAGGCGTTCACTATCGGAATTTTATAACTCAGGTACTCCCTACGGCTAAGCTTTTGAATGACGTACCATTGAATGTGCAGGCAAAGATAAGGCAACAGCGTGATGGCGCAGACCTACATAATTATCTTAAGAGTTCGGGAAAATGTAGAAATACAATTTCCAGAGAGGAGGATCGGATGAGGAGACCCAATAGGCATGGTCGCCTCGGTCTCCAGAGTTGAATTCGCTGGACATTTTTTTCTCAGGGTTAATGAAGGACCGCGTGTATGCTATCGAAATAGAAGATAGTGATGCCCTTCTTCGGCGCATTGAGAGCGTGGCGGGAGAAACTAGTGGTGCTACAGAATGGCACAGACTTTCCCGTATTAATTTTTCCTTGGATCTTCGCTAGCTATTCGAAATTGCGACATACTCTTTCTTGCCAGCTCTCATCTATCACCGCCAAAAGTACATTTTTTTGTCATTTTCTTAATTTTTCGGTTCCCTATAGGTAGAACGGAAACATTAATTTTAGAATATTAAAGAACACAAAATCCTAGTTATAAATGGCAATTTTCTTTTAAAAATTATGAGCCGTTTAAGAGAAAATGGCATTTTAGCGCTACTAAAAATGCGAAATTTGAAGCTCATTTTCACAGAAAATGTTTGTTTTCAAAATACTTAAATTAAAGTTATTTGAAGCACTTACACTCACAAATATAATAATGTTTACAAATTGTTGGTAATGTGCATATTAAAGATGTAAGAGATCTTTCAAAAAATTACAATTATGTAATTTAAAAAAAAAACTCAAAATAAACTTTTCGCTATACTAAATAGTGTAATTAGCAGTATCCGTTACAAAAGTTTGAAGAAAAAAAATTGCAGCCATATATGAGAAAATGGCGTTTGAGCGTTTCTGAAAATGCGAAATTTTGAGCTACTTTTCACACAAAACGAATGCGTTTTCGATAAACTTTACTTGACATTATTTAAAGCATATGAACTCGTAAATACAATAATGTGAAAAAATCGCTGCTAATGTAAATATTATCGACATGAGAGACATGTGAAAAAATTTACATTTTTGTAATTTTTGAAAAAAAAACTATAGAGCAATATGGATTTTATGTCATCTGATAGAGTACATTTACCACTATCCCTACCAAATGTTTAAAGGAAAAATTTGGAGCCGTTTTTGAGAAAATCTTGTTTTTGTATTTTTTTAAAATTGCAAACACTGCACGCAATATTGCACGAAAACTACTAAAATTTCTCGAAACTTAGAATTGTGAATTGTTATCTTTTGGAACTGAGCCGACGATGTAATGTAATGGTTAGTATTAATGCAGTTTAATACATAAGGTCTTTTTACTTACTATAACATGCATCGCTGTCATAAGCAACACTTCCAATAATGTTGAGTATAAAAAATGTCAGGGCAAATATCTAGAACATACACCACACATCATTACAGATTGTTCGCGTATTTATGTACATGTATATTAGACAAAGAAAAGGAAATATTATTATTCATTATACATTTATAAATTGATGACAATATTAAGAAGTTATGCTCTGATCAGTGATTTCCCTGATTACAAGGATCACCCGCAATGCTCCCTTCTCAATCCCATCCTCATTATCATCCTTAGAGTTGAGTGACAGGCTTGTTACCCATCCTCGTACAGCCAATCTCACTGATTCAGAAAATACACAAGCAACGGCGATTTGGAAAACAGCGACCAGCTGTATGTCCTCCGAGGAACTAATTGCATATTGTGTCCGGAAAATAGTGATAATAATAATAAATTTAATAATAATAATAAACCTGGAAAACTCGGAAGAAACACCAGACATTTTGAGTGAGGGAGTTACAAACTTAAAACCAAAAAACAAATGACATTACACATCCAGGGAATTGCCGACCAATCATATGCCTCAATGCATTATATAAGATCATGACTGGCTGTCTACATACGATCATCGAACAACATTTCACACAAAATAACATCACGAAGACCCAAAAAGACAATTGCAAGGGCTCATTGCGAAGTCTTGAACAGTTGTGTGTTATCATGTCTCAGGCATCTGAGAAACAGCGTAACCTGTGTACGTGTTTTATTGATTTAAAAAAAGATTCCACATGGTCCCTCATGATTGGCTCATCCATGTCCTTGGAATATATGGTATGAACCCCGTGATTGTGGAATTCTTCAAGACTGTAATGAACAGAATAAAAACAGAATTTACCAACAGATTGAATACCATACTCAAGACCTTCCTCAAC